>QKQZ01019526.1:0-73450 GCA_003595255.1 Solenopsis fugax
AAAAAAAAAAAAATAATAATCTGCTAATTTATTGCTGACATGTCTTTCAAGTAATTAAATGTCGACATCTTTTGTCTCGTTAAATTCTTAGAAATCACAGCGCTCAACCTTTTCTGATTAGACGTGTAAATTTAAATAATGACGAATTATTAAGTTTTCGCTTGTAGAATAACTATTTAAAAAATGTGAAGTTGTCGAAATTTATTTTATACGCAGACTTCGGACTATTCTATTTCGTTTCCTTGAAGATCCATCACGTAGATTACGAACTATGGCATTATACCGGTAGTTTGTGAGCAGATCCGATATGCGAATATTTCCCTTCGTCGTCATGAACGAAGAATGTGATAGCACACAGGGCTGAACGAGGAAAACCAAATCTCCTGGGGTCCATAGAAAAGCGAAGAGCGTCGGTTGTCACGCTTCAACGAGGTCAGGGTCGCTTTTTCATCGCCGATAAAGTTGCATGAACGCTGTCTCCTTTCCTCCCCTCGATTCCGTATCTCGAGCGATCCGTTTAAAATTTTAAGGCGCGGCGGCAGGAAGGGACTGAAATGAAACTTCCGTTTTAGTGCTGCCAAGCCGACCGACGAAATCGAAACTCTGGAAAGACGATTTGTGCGATTGAATGGGCAATCGCAAATTCTCCATAAGTATATCTAGAGAAATATGAGAGTTAACAAGAAATTCTGTTCAATAAAATCTCAGCTTATAATGAAGAACGATGAAAAAAAAAAACTTGTATTAGTTTAGAGTAAGAAAAGCAAGAATATTTCATGTGATGTGATGTATTCAGAGGATGGGAAATAATGGGAAATAATTTTATATCAATTACATCATTGTGGCCGTCATACCTTTAAATATTGCACCAGGTATTGTATGGCCTCTATAGCTTTGAAATTCCTCATTGACAATAATCAACAATTCTGTTTGAAGCGGCAATATCAAGTTTGTAAATTTGTTTGTAAACTTCATTTGAAATTCAAGTTAATATATCTTGAAAATTGTATAAATGTTGTGTCGTCGCTTCGTGTCGCAGAGTCGAAATTTTCTCTGGTTTACTCGCTTTTGATAACTATGTACCGTTATAGAACTACGGGGTGGTTTGCGAGAGAAAGAAAGAAAGAGAGAGAGAGAGAGCGAGCGAGAGAGTTGTGAGGCGGTTTTCAGCTCGTTGGGCGTCTTTGTGCTCCGAGGTCAAGAGAACAGTGCAGGCAAGATTATCTTCCTCTCCCATTCCTCGCCTCCACTTCGCCGCTGTATACAGCAGCTCGGCTGAAGACGACTCGACTGTTCTTCAGTCATCGTTTTCACAGATTCCCATCACGGCTTCCTCTTTCCGCCCTCTGCCCTTTTCTATTCGCCATCAAGTCGCGGATTTATCCTACAGCGCCGTATCTTCTTACTGCTCATTATTAAGTTCCCCCTTTTTGACGAATATCATTTGCTGTTCCTTTGTTCCCAGATACCTCTATTGATTGCTGTTCGCTCTCGCACTTGCGTTCTTATCCATTATACGAATTCACAATTATTCAACCATCGCACTTGCATTCGCATTTCACTCTCGTTCCTCCGTTCCTCGCGTCTCTTTCAGTTTCCCTCTTCATCTTCCATTCTTATTCTTTCGTTTTCACCCTCGACCCCTCTCCCAAGGCGCGATTTATGAAAGTGAGCGATATGGGGTAAGCTCCACGGTTATTTGCCTCCGGAGACTTATAATGGCCGCTTTACTGCTCTCGTGAATAAGTACTTCCTACTAAATAACATCCGCGGGAAAAGAGACGGCGCGATGCTCGCGGTCCATTACACGACGCGCAACTCGCCGAAGTTAGACGGGAAATCGCGCGAGAGAGATTTGACCTTGTGGTCGGGAGGGTTACGGATTTTTGCGGATAGTTAATACACTACACATAGGCAAGAGGCGTAAATGTGATTGGTTTATCTGTTCTTGCGGAGTAATTACGATCTCACAATGCCATCATTTTTGACTGATCTCTTTTATATATTTCAAATGTATAACGGTGATACGTGACATGCAGTTTGGATATATTTGGATATATCAAAATAAGAAATACTGGCTGCAATTTCGAATATTACGATGAATATTACGATTACTGAAATTATTTATTATTATGCACTGTATCCTCTTAATGTAGCTCGGAATATTTTGCTGTCACTCAATTGTATTTGCGTGGTGCACAGATATCTGAACTATTAATTCATGTGGAATTTAAGCTGTCCGTTAGATCCGTTGCAACCGTGTCTCTTTAAAAATTTGATAAGTTACAGCAGAGAGAAGAGGAGCATAGGCAGGGGAAAGCGCTGCAGAATTCCGTTTCGATCTGCATATTTGACGCATAATTCGGATGTACAACGCGATCCGTATTGCCGAGAGGACTACGTGTCCAAGTCAGCGACATTTCGCTGACGGGATCACACGGTCTGCGGCTGGTATACGAGTAACTGAGAAAACCCAATTTGCGATTCCCTCGAATACTACGGGATTGTCTTCCCCTTTCTCGGCCATGTAACAATCGTCTCCTCGATCTTGGAGAGTTTCGATGCAAGTTGCGCGCCATATTGCGAAGTTATGGAATACGAGGTTACGAACGGCGAGGTGACATCATCTATCACGTACTAGGATGCAATTATTCCGACCGAGATTAACCCAGGAGGAAGGAAGGGTCGTTGCGCGCTCGAAGGAGCACCATCGTCGTTTTGTAACCGCGCATCTTCTCGATGAAAGATGGACGCCGATGATATAGAAATGTTGAATAATATTAACGTTGTTCTCGCGAAACATCGAAAGTTGAAATTAAGGAATAGAATGAGTACTTATTAGCGTTATGGAATTAGAAATACAACATTCGTAACATTCACAAAGTACGATAACTTATGAACTAATTTAATTAATAATAATAAAGATAATGACTAGCTCGCTTGTACAAAAGAAATTAGGAAAGGTTAATCAATATCAACAACGAGTCATAAGGGGTAAAATATGATGTTTTGAATATAATAATTTTCATTTATTTAACTCAAATAATAGCAAGCGTTTCGACTAGCACGGAATCTTCAACAACGATATAAAATAATTTAAATTACGAAATTAAGAAATGAAATGCAAAGTAAAAAAAAGGAATAGACTGAACAATTATAATAAACTAAAGATAAATATTAATAAATAAGATTGGACAATAATAAAAAAATGGACATTATTATATCGCAAACATCCTATATCTTTATTATTCGTTATTGGCGTTAATCTTTTCTGACTAAATTCATTAATTTTTAAAATGTTTACCTTAAAGACGCAGAATTTTCCATATTTTTCTAATAAATCACTCTCGCTTCAAATTATTCCATGAATTTTACCATGATTTTATCTAAATGGTAATTATATTAGCCTCAAGCAATTTGAAAGCTTGGTAATAAATTATTAACTAATAAATTATTAACTACTCATCAGTTTTATTAGCCGTTCCAAATAAATGTCTAGAAATTGCATTTAGTTGCTAGGTGAGATAGCAATCTACATTATGTGGTAAGGAAATTAACCAGAGTAAGTGTCGTATGTAAACGGGGATAATACCTTCAACGAACATTTCGCGCTGCGGGAGGACTTATGGCAGCAAAAAACTGGACATTATTCTGAGTTAAAGGCCGACGGAAAAACTGATTGCTCGTTTCAGCCCGATATCTTCGTCGTTCCATAACGATCTTCGTGCACGGCTTTTTGCTGGAATATCGTTTTGTACCGATAAATCTGCATTATACCGTCCCGATCTTGGTGGCGTAGTCAGAAATGGCGAAGCCTGAGTCGCCGAGGTCGTTAAGCTTTCCAGCATCGTACGTGTAAGCTTAAAAGTGTTATAAAAACGACGTTATTTGATCGATCGCGGAGCGGTTATTTATCATTACCGTGAATGTACAATGTCAGTAAATCTATAAGCCGAGATGCTATCGTGATCTAGCATAATCGATTAAACATCGTTACGTATATCAACTGAAGATTCGTTAGACATTTATCAATATGCATTTAAGAACATAAAATTTTACAACCAATTGCGTTTTTGCGTAACTCCAGAAAGAATCTCAATGGACTGTAAAATTAAATGGAAAAAGTTGAGAATTTCTCACAAATAAAATTATTCTATAATATTATTTAAGAAGATTCTTCTAATTTTGCGATAATGGCAAGGTTTTTAATTTCTTTGAATTAGTAATGACGCGTGAGCAACAAATTTGTGGTTTATGCGTCCGGATATTACGGTAATTCTTATCGACATTCGAAGATAAAATTTCGAACGTCCAACTAACGACTTTCATCTTCCGCAAGCGGCAATGCGAAAAGTTGATAAAATCTACGGACTCGTCTGTCATGTCGTATTCTAGTTATGATGATCGAGGATATCCCTGCTCCCAGCGCCTTCCTTAACGCCGATAATATTTCAATGCTGGGTCAGGTGGTGAATATGGCGGTGCCGGGGGAAGGCGAAGGTTAGAAGAAATTACGGGAACTGTCGATAGTCATTGCCCAGAAAGCTGCCAACGAATCGACCGAGATTAATCGTCGAGCGACGTGAAGCAAAATTTCACTATAGTTACATATAGGCGAATATAAAACATATTTATAGAATGCATGATAGATGATGTTTTGTCACAGATTGTTGGAGTTAGTACATTACGGCTCTTTTTTGACAAAAAAATTTATCTATCTAATGATGATAATATACCGAAAGACTTTTTATTATTTCATAAAAATATTTACACAGTTTTAACAAGACGAGGAAAGGAAGGAGAGGGAGCAAGGGAAAAGGAGATAGGAGGGAGATAGAAAAAATTAATTTTTATATAGTGTCGAGATTGAAAAGATTAATCTCTATATAGCGCAGAGATTTTTAGTTTCATTCGAATACGTTGTGCGTTGTTTCGTTTTTCAACTGGAAGAAAGATGAATATCAACTCTTATATTCGACATGTAAAACCAGAAATACTGAAGAAACACTAGAAATTTCACGAAATAGATTTTTTAATTAATGTAATGGAATGCTGAGAGAAGAATTGTCTCACAGATGATAAAAAAATGTCCAGTATATGCATGAAAAGGTAGATTCTAATAAATGAATTTTTTATAATTAAAATTGCATATATACGTGAAAAATGTGAATAAATTAACAGCAAATTTTGCAAAATAGAAATGGTAATTATATTAGCCTCAAGCAATTTGAAAGCTTGGTAATAACGAAACTAATAAATTATTAACTAATCATCAGTTTCATTAGCCGTTGCAAATAAATGTCTAGAAATTGCAAATGTTCTAATAATACTAAAGCAAATGATAAATTTTGTTTTAGTTTAAACTTATTATTTTATTTGTGTAAATAAGATTGACATTTTTTAATCGATCTCATTTGAATAATTATTACACATTGAGTAAAAAAAGTTTAATTAAATGAAAAATTATCGATCTTACTGACAAAAGAAAATCGTACGAAATTATATAATCTAGTACAGAATATGATTCGAAGAGATCGCGTGAGTCTTTATAACGAACAACGGCGATGCGTCCGGTTGATTCTCGTCGAATTTCGCCGTAAATAATGCATCATTCGTCGGACCGTTTGGCCGGTCAGAAATATGGCGGGCATAAAAGTGATGTAAGGCTGAGGAGAAACGGCTCGTTCGATCGGCGGGTAGTAGTTCGATGCTTCCTAGGTTGCGTATGGAATTTCTGGGATGGGAGGCTCTTCCTTCCTTCCTTCCCTAGACCGTTCCTTCTTCGTCGGAGAATTTAACTCGCACAGACGGCAACCGATACGGATCGACGGCTATGATCGTTACGCCAGACAGGAGAAGGAATTCGAAGGAGCATAGTAATTTTTCAAAAGCCTATGGGCGAAATCCTCAAATGGGTTATTTTTCACAAGGGGGCCTGCAGGTAGTTTCTAAAAAAAAAGAGTACTTTGATCAACGATGCGCATTTTGACGAAGTTTAATGGTTAAACGATGCTTTCGACGTTGATAAATATTTTTGTTATAAAAAATTCCACTTATTATAAATGTTTCCTAAGAGTGGCAAAGGGCAACATAATTTTCGTCACATTAAATGTTAAAAATAATTTTAACGACGGAATTTTTCAGTAGTTATATATTTTCTTCTAAATAAAATTGGAAATACGCTCAACTATGCTGCGCGAGAAAAGTGCTTAACCGCTATAAATACTGTCATTAGCAAATTATGCGGAGAAATTACTTTGCTTCATACCGAGACAGCATCTGCAAGCGTACCGCACAATTTTTGTTGCCCCCGTAGTGGCGATGGAGTCGAAAATAAATTGCCTTTACCGTCGGCAAATTTAGTTCCCCACGGCGACCGATGCGGATCGATGCCCATGATCGTTGCACTTGTCGGGACCCTTCGGAAATGCAGTAATTTTTCGCAAAGGGGAGAAAGCTGCAGTCAGCCATCGGGTAAGCCTTCCGTAGTCATTTTTTACGTTCCGTGTTGAACGAGCCGGAATAGAGAGTCCTAAAATATGTTTTCTTTAAAAATAACCGCTTTCTTAACTCGGTCGAGGCAGTTTGTGTTCCATCTTGCGGGATAATAAGTTATTTCGCGACGATAACACGGGAGGTCTCGTCGACATTATTTTTAAGGACGATCTCGCAGTTTTGCGCCGCATGGCACTTCTGCGTTGATTTAAGATATCGATTTAAGATTAGGGAACAACTTGATGTGACTGCGAGCGAAAAAATAACATTGCAATATCTATCGATGAATCTTGCTAAATGTCACAATCCATTACTTCACGCTCCATCTGACACGTTGACATCTACTACACTGCCCTCGATATTCCGATATTCTAGTGTCGCCGACGTGTGATATTCATGGTAGAATACCTGCGAACAATGGTCCACGCCAACAAGATATTACGTATTAAACTGCTGTTTGCCTATCGATTACGCGTGCTAATCCAATGGTTATTCGAACCTTTAATTATTTGCAGCATCACATTGTGTGAAAAATGTATCATCCGTCCCCGACATAATGTTCTGTTATCTGGCAGTCGGCAGATACAATATAGCGCGCAATATACACATTGTATATGATATCGATCGGAAAGTGTGATCTGGACAAAATCCGGGATGAAAATTTTTTTTCCCGCATGATTGATTACATCATTGTTGAGTCACTATTAATCGTGAAACAATCGAGATAGTACACAGATGCATTTTAACGAACTTGCCACGTAAATTCTGAAACTCAATTACCGCATCATCGTCAATGTAACCTGCGGTTTAACGGATTACATTCGCTGCAGCCTCGATGATACACCAAGCCAATTGACGTCGGTTTGACGTAGCGGGTCCGGAAGTATCGAAAAATGTACACGAATTTCTCATTTAATCTCATGTCAGAATTTTTCGATATGAGTGTAAAGCATGATTGAGTTTTCTAATGTGAAAATAAAAAGTATCGACAAATATTAGATACAAATGTACTTTACTTTCTAGAGAGGAAGAAAAATAAACGATGTGTAAAGAAGTTCGTTATATTAAAAATATTTGCTCAATATCCGCATCAAATTAACATCATTTACATAAACAAAAATTATGTGGTTACTGCTGCTCCAGGATAAATTATATATAATGTACACTAAGAATAAAAAGTTGTAACTTGACTAAAATTTTCAACTTGATTAAATTTCTTCAATTCAAGTATTTATATGTTTAAGTTAAATATAATTATTTAAATTAAAGTTTAAGTATGTTGTATTTTTTAGTTAAATACATAAATACTTGAACTGAAGAAATTTAATCAATTTGAAAAATTTAGTTGATTTAACAACTTTTTTCCTTAGTATTTATATTATTATATCTCTACAATAAATTTTATATATATATATATTTATATATAAAATTGTATTGACCAAGCTGTGTATCGAATAGAACGTAAAATGAAACACGAGATGAAAGAAAGACGAGAAGCAGAGAGATAGGTAACAGTCTGCAAACGTTATTAAATAAACGTCTCAGTCTGCTTGAAGCATAAAGACGAATCTATTTAAAAGACCGATGCACTCGATCGAAGTGGCTCACAAAGAAGGATGATGCCTTAAAAACTGTCGCAAACTTTTTTTAATGATTTATTAATTACTCCGGCGTAAATCGTGAATTTGAAGTCTGTACGTGTCGCGAGAATAATTACGGATTCGCCGAGTGTACGGTTGAGAAACGTGACGTTGGACTTCCTTTGCGCTGCGTAGGAAGAAGTCTCGCAGGAAAGAAGTTCGAAGATAATTCCTCGCTTCCTTTTAGCAACGTAATACCTCGATCAAGACTTTGTGAACATCGCAAACATAGAAAGTGGTATTATTCCCATCAAATCTGGAGGGGTACTCCCGTATTTTGATGAGATACGCGTTTCGAAACGCCATCGAGACCAGAAGCAATTTCAGTTTGAATGTAAATGTTTCGTAATGAGAAGAGATACGCCTTTCATTAATGAAGTCTTGGCACTATTCTCGCGTTAAGGATAGCGATGACAACGATTCCCTGGAGCTTACATAGGTTTATCGCGATGTACGGCCAAGTCGAGAGATGCATATTCAGAGATTCGCGCGTATTCAATTATTCATATCGTGATTCATGGCAATATTAGAGGAAAGAAAATAGTTAATGCGACAATTAATCAATGAATCATGCGCATCTTTGACATCTCTGTGTCTTTGCACTTTTGTATTCCTTATCGCGCATAATATTGCATATCTTGTAACGTCGCGCGTGATATTCCCCATGTAAGCATTCATGCGAAAAACACGCCAAGTATTTGTGATGAAAAGTCTCAGAAAGGAATTTGCAATGGTAGTCGCCGTCATGCCGGATATAAATGCGGGATACGCGAGCCATAGATCAAAATCGATACCGGGCAGCGACATGTGTAATTCCGCTGCGGATATTCGACGGAAAAGCGATACCCCTCTAATGTGATCCAAACTTTCGAGCGGCAATCGCTCGGGAAATCCCACCGCTGATTAGACCCTATTCTATTCTAAATGAAACGGAGATCGGGAAGCCGACCTCTTGGACTATCGATGGTCCACAAGCATCCTTAATTCTGATTAAATGTAATCTTTGCCGGAAGTCGGAACTCGGCGCGCAATCCCGCGTTTCCTTCATTCTCGCAGCGAGAGGAGAAACGACGGGAAACTTTTAGGAGAGGACGGGCATTCGCGAAATCGAATGGGACAATTCGGGGCACTCTCGATCGGATCGCGACTAAAATCTCGTCTCTCTTATTGCCTTCGTTACAAAAATTTCCAATTCCTCCGCGTTACTCATGCTATTCCCAAGTGAATTCTGCGCCATTGCGATGTTAATTAAAATTATTTCAAAAGTTTTTACACACAATATATATATACACACAGTATAGGGTAAATGGGGTATTATGGCCATACGGAAAAGATGGCCATAGTCTGTAATTTCTCCAGTAATTGCTAAATAGTGCGTTTTTATAGTCATTCTGAAAGATAATCAATATTTACAGTAATTTATATGCGTATACTATTTGAAATAATCTTATTCTGAATATTATATGATACTTTTACTTTTGACTACCTTCAAAGTTTTGCATGTATCCTCTAAAAGCTGCTATAACGTCGAATAAATTACTGTTAAGCTACCATAATCAATGTTACGTATATAATAAAGGAATCTAAATTGTAACGTGACTTATAATTTGTACCTTTATTTTCACTATTTATTTAAATACACTATAATCATCTTTTTCTTACAGTTCGGGCAAGATGGCTTACTTTGTTTTTTCATACATTATTTTTCTTTAAATTATAGAAATCTGTTTCTTTTTTTACTTTAAAAGAATTATAATTATTATGTTATTATTGCAATATCAGATTTTAATTTTTATGTTACTATTGCAATATTATAAATTATAACTTTCATATATAATTATACATATATATTTAAGATATATATTTAAGATATATATACGTGTTTATACTAAATACATAAAATTATAAGTTTTATTTATCACTTTAGAAAATGTTACATTCATTTTTAACATAAAACGTGTATAGCCAACTGTCCCATAATACTATGGCCATTTTTTCCTTAAAATTTTGATAAGATGGCCAATGCATATGTTATAATATTTTGATAATATTAAATCTCTAATAAGTGTTTTCTCTTTAAATTCAATAATATTATTAACTTTAAGATTCAACAAAGTGATATATCAAATATTATTAAAAAATATCAAAAATTAAAATGTTTTTTGCATTTTAAAAAACTATGGCTATCTTACCCTATATAAGGCTATTCCTTAAAGAAATGAGCTGATAAAGTGTTTCAATGAACTGATTACTATATCAGTAACTGATGATATTTCATCAGTTGACTGATATAGTAATCAGTTTAAAATACTTTATCAGTTCTCTTTTTTAAGGTATTAATATTGTAATCTCTTCATGAATGTATAAACTACATTTCTACATAATTACTTATTTATAGTACATTCGATTTTAAATTATAGATATCGTATGCATATATAATTTAAATTTCAAAAATGTTATATTACTTTTATTACGAAACGTATACGTTCACGAGCCAGTTTAATCCGAATGTATCTAAAAGATGCATTTAATACGTCACCGGCTTTTTCGCGCCATATCCACGATGCCATTCCGTCGTCGCGTCGCAATATTGTATCGGCAATCGAACAAATTGCTTCCTTCTATACAGCTGGTTTTCGAATTACGAAGACCATAAATATGATCGTACCTACGGGGAATTTGTTGGCAGGAATATCGGCTAGCTGCGACCGCGGCTATAATTTATCAGTATCGCGCGAGCAGAATTCAATCGCGAGATAAAACACCATGTGAGACGATCGTCGCGCCGGTTGACATTCCTACTACGCCTAGGTATTCATCTTGGAAATGAAGTCGCCCCTATAAAAGCGTCTTATATTGTTTTTCGGTAACTAGCGTACGTGATCTGGACTGATATTGAAAAACATTTCGTGACGGTAGCGAAATCGATTCGAATTCTTTAGATTTCTACATCTTTGAATTACTTTGCTATAAATATTATTTTAATCCATACCATTTTTTATTTAATAATATAATAATTTAACAAAATGTGAATTATTAAATTATTAAATTTTAAAATTGTCTTTAGAGTTTTATGTAGTCATATTTAATATATTGCCAAAAGTCTGAGCTTTAAAAATTAATTAAAAATGTCCATTATATGAAATGGAATCACATTTGTGCATTGCAATTTGATGTATTTTATTTTATTCATTATTTCATAATGAAATGAAAAATAATATAACATGTTTCGAAGTTCTAAAAGAAATATTTTTTACAAAATTATCGGCATAAGATATTAGACACTATTTTCGTCGGAGTAATCACAATTAATTATGCTGTGTTTTATTAATCTAAATAACCTATCTACAGGTTTAATTATTTTTCTTGACAGAAGATATTTTTCTACCCATCTTTTAAAATAGTCCGCTGCTTAATTTTGTAAAAAAGATCTTTATAATCGTAATCCATTTTCTTGAAGTTAAGTAATACTATGTTAATCATAACTATGCTAAACATAATACCTATTTACTTTTAAATTAAAAAAAATATCAAAACATGAATCGGATCTTTAAATAATGTTTCACTGAAATATTTTTAAATTTTATACGTGGTCTCAAATTTTATCGTATGTCATTTGACATTTATTTATGTTTAAGTATACATAAAATCTTGGAATTTTTAACATATTGTTCTAAGTTTGACAAAAAGATTATATATAAAGTATCTTATAACTGGCAATTTTATTTTTAATGACAAATTTGTTACTGGATTTTGAATGAACAAAAATAGTAGGAGAGTTTTAGCAAATCAAATTTGAAATCTTGGTTAAAAATATTGAGACGTTAGTAATTTTAACACATCTAGCTATAAAAATATCAGTGGTTCTAATTATAAGCGATTGAAAAAGAAACAACTTTTCAAAATTGACTTCAGAGAATTTCATTTAGTTTATTCATTCATTAAAAAGTTAATTATAGGATATCTTGTGTGTATAATTAAAAAATATAATTGATAAATGCAATAAGTAATTTTACACATTTATGTGTTTGAAAAGGTTAAATTGCTAAATAGTTACGTTCCAGATAGTTAAATTTTGAAATTGTACAATAACGGTAACGCAAAAGTACATATAATTTTCTGCGTGTATCACATTGTTTACATCCGACATTTATATTCGCGCACTTTGTAACGATACAACGGCTTTACATCATTACGTACTAATTAGATGCCTCGAAGAACTGTAATTTACAAGGAAAAGTAGTCGCTTTGTGGCATGTATCGTTTAATCTCGCTTTTGATTCACCTACGTTCACCGCTAGCGATTATTCTATTTTAAACGCTCGCTACTTGTTACTGCCTTGCATTGTAAACTTGCGTGTACATTTCCGTGCGACTTGTGCTTTTGGAGAGACGACCTTCAATTCGAACGAGCAAAGAAATATATTTATAGAAGAAGATTGTATCGTGACAAACGTAGATATATAATCGGTTCGTATTATTTATAGGTAACGCTAATCACGATTAGATTGAGACAGATTTAATTTTGATGAAATTGTTTTAGAATGTGTAAATATCTATTCTAGTTTCATACGAATTATTATTATTAAAAACTGTAACGTCCGTGACGTTATCGTCAATGATTGAAAAAAAGATTAAAAATTTGATATTTTAATTTCGGTTATGAGAGATAAATTCGTTCGTGAATATTACGATTCCATTTAATTCGGGAGTGATATTGCAGCGATTTTTCAACAAAATGTTCACTAAGTCCACAAACGCGCAAATTTTACATTTATTATTTTCCTATCCGACTGACAATGAGACATAAGATGACCATCGCGGATTAGCAAGACCACATCGGCGTTCATGGAAACTAACCAAGCAATTATCCACTTCTTAACTGCCGCGTCTGCTTCTTCGAGGACGATTTTAATCATAGCGATTAAATGAAAGTACAGAGAGATACGTATTGTGCCACTGGGTTCCTTATCTTGATTTATCGACAGATATCACGCGGAGTTGTCAATAAATCTTTGCGACCGCGTTACTGCCATCGAAACGAAGGTGGAACGCGACCGTATGGTCTCGAACGGCGATTTTACTTGTATGGCAACTAGACGTGAAATGCATTTTACAATACATGTATTCTAAGAGATTGGTTTCCGCGGTTTCCCGAGAGATTGGAGCCGCGAAAGCCCGAGATGTCCCGCGCGGATGTGTTTCCTCGCGACACAAACTGCATTTCCATGGAATAATTCAGCGACTCGAGCTCCTCGATGTAGCGTCGTTACTCGCGGCTTAATTCCAGAGAGTGTAGAGAATGTCGAATGTAGAGAAGCCGGAGCGCTCTTCTTACACCGCGAGAAGATCGCGACGCCGAGCGTTGAGCAATCGCTCGGTGGACGAGCCGAAGGTTCTGCTTTCGCGCAAAGGCCATCGAGAGTATGCCTCCGCTCCTTCTTCTTCGCGGTTCACCTTCTCCTCCCTGGTTCACCTTCTCCTACTCCTCGGAATCTTCAGGTCGCAGGTGTTCGAGCCGGCTATCGGCACCGCTTGGCCGCCGTGCCGGTTTCAGTCACCGCCTGGTCGTCGCCAGGTTCAGCGGCTTTCTCCATACTAATTTTTGCACCGTGGCGTGCTCGCGCGATATAAATCTCCGCTTGGTTCCGGTTTTAGATTTATCGGCTTTTATCAGCGGCGGTCAATAATTCGTCGGCCAGAAAGTGTCTGATAAGATTACGATGATAGTACCGTAGGGAACGCAATTCGGTTTTATGTAGTATTACTTCATTCGTTGACTTGGAAAAAAATTTTTAGCCTAACCGAGAAACGTGGTGCACTTTATAGTGTTGTAGATGACCAATTGTCTGTTCGGTTACTCAATATTATGTGTATCTTTGTCATATGTGAGACATACAAGTGAATACGTACGCCTGTTTGTTTTACAAGTGCAACATTTATACAAAAACGGTGAGTCGTAAATGCTAACAAATATCACTCCGAAATCGAAAGAAGTTTAAATGTTTTCGTAGTACTTTAGATTGTAAAATAAATAAATTTTTATATTTTTTTATAAAGATTTGCCACATAGTCGCGCAAAACATAAATAATTTAAATTGATCATCTTGAGTTATTTTCATAATTTTTGAATCGTAACTAAATACTTGAGACGGGAAACGGCAGGCATCTATTTAATAAAAATTACCGTTACTTTTACCGCTATTAGAGTGTGTAAATAGTAATGTGTAAATAGAGTAGCCTTGTGCATGAGGCTACTTTCACCGATTTGTATTATGACCACGACGTTATTGCGCGACGAACGACTATTTCTTTGCTATTATCGTTGTAATTTCGTTATATAACTTGTATAATTCAATTTTATCGTGACAACTTGACTTTGGTTTGGCCGGCCACCTTAACGCGGTTGCAAATTATCGCTATATTGGCCAAGTACACGAAACTCGGAGCATGTTGGACGAAAACACGCGACAAAGGGACATGCTTTGAATCAATTTTTATTACCTTAAGTAAGTCTCGGTTAACCATTCAGGAAGCAGACTAAAGAAAGCATTTTTGTAATTCGTCACGAATCCATGATAATCATAATTTTATCAACAACACACAACATTTTACTTGAAAGTCAATTATATAACCCAACTATCGAAACACTTGCAAACTCGCCGCTCCAGCAATAACTGGTAGTGTATGCGGAAAATTGAGTTGATTTCAAATTTCAGTTACAATAGAACGAGTGCCGATTTCCGATAACAAGCATGACGATGGATGATGTCAAACTCATTATCGAGAACAATTTGAAGCGCGAATTACGTCATAACATATCGCAAAAATAACTAACGCGCCGTAATTGCTGAATATCTATTATCAGCTTTATATTCAATATGATATATTTTATAATTATAATCCCAATTATAGAGGGACTAACAAGATAATTACGTGACAGATCTTTATCTCAATTTGGCAATGTCTCTGACATTTCAAGTCAACTCATTGTCAATATTTAAAGTGTCTAGAATATCACACTTATAATCGGATTATTCTTTTCGAAAATAGATTGTTTCGATCATATTTCATATATAATATATGTCACATAATCTTATTTATACAGTAATATCACACTTCATATATGTATATATATTTCATAATTTTACATTCTCGAAATAAAACAGATTTATCGCGAAATAAGACTGGTATGAATTGTTTATGTGTATCGTCTAATTAAATTCCAATATCGGAATAATTGTCGACAAACTTGTCGGCTCTCTCTCTCTCTTTGTCCATCTCGCTTCAATATCTCATAAAGAAGTTGGCGAACGTAGAATCAGCTCCGGCAAAGCCAAGGAATCCAAGCGGTCTTTACGTGTCTGCCCTTTCTATCGCTACGCGGTTGCTTCCGGTAACGGCGCAGCGGACCACGAAGAAATTGCGCGATGCGAAGCGGCGAAGGAAGGAAGAGAAGGCGGAAGAATATCTCACTAGCCAAGCTCTAGCAGTCGGTCGCATTGCCGATGGCTTATGACTATGTTACGCCTTCTAAGCCGCGCGCGATAGTAGCAACGAGCGCGATCAACGTTCCGAAGTACACAGCCTCGATACGCTTTTATCTTCTCCACTTATTTGCTGCAACATTTATTCCTCATTTTCTTCACAAGCTCTCTATTTATATGAAAAATGAGCTCGAGCATGTCGATATCGGTTTAACAGTCAATCAGTCGAATATACGCTATCACGATTAAAATGTGTTGACGTTAAAAATCATTATACAACATATTTTATTCTATGGGAACTTCATTTTCATTATATAGAGGAGAAGAGGGTATTATGGCTACTGTCGACACACACAATACGGCTACCCATTATCTCCATTATTAGGTGACGTATTCTAACAATTGTTTATAGTGATATTCGTTTAGTAGCCCATCATTTTTTAATGATGCTAATATACCAATACATAATAACTGACAATTGTTATAAAGTATTTTTACTTTTGAGCACTTCTAAACTTTTTCAAGGTACACTTTTAACCTTTAATTACACATACTTCCTCATTATCCTTAAACTTGAGTGTATTATCACACGAATGTACGTACACTCTAGTGTTTTTTTGTTATTTAACTTTTTATTCGGCTATACACATTTCGAGTTATACAAAGTTAAAACAATAACATGGAATTTTGTTAATATGGTTTTTTCAGCGAAATTTTTATATCGAAATATTTCTTCGATAAATCGATTGTCATTCTAGAGGGCGGTGTTTAGAAACATTAGAGACATCATTTTATGCTTGTTGTTTAATGCTAAACAAGGATACAATAATATTTCTAATGAAATTTCCAATGGTATTTCTAAAGTTTCTAAACGCAGGAATATTCTAAATCAGGAAAATTCTGAACAATGGAAAATTAAAAATATATAATTTTGTAACAAGGCACTGTGTTTCTTTTAAACTAAAGTAATTTTTTAAAATTATTTTTATGGATAGCCATATTACAACCACTTTTTTTCTTCCACCGATTATGCAGTGCATTAGATTTTTATAAATCACGTCCTAAATAATGAATATTTCATTACTTTGAGTCTAGAATCTGTCAAACAACACTTTGACGAATGTAATCGTTCAAGTTTTAATAGAAAATGTTAATTATAAACAAAGTTAGTCACTAAAATGAAAATGGGTGCCATATTACCCTCTTCTCCTCTATATCGTTCAACAAACTTTAAATGTAAAAAATGTACATACGACTAAAATCATGAAAGAGGATGAGATCGACATTAGTGAAATTGGTGAAATAATTGGCTTCAATCAACTTTTATTCTAATTTAAACTTTAAATCCAATCATACTTTGCTGTTAAAAAATATAATTGCGCTACTTTACGCGGGATTAAAATATATTCGTACTCGCAGTGTGGTCATTCACTGGCGAGCGGTCATTCACATACCTTATCCCGTTCGTCAAATTCCGTTCACCGCTGTTCGGCACTCTGTGACGATCTGTAACGAATCCACTCGGATGGAATTTAAATTGAAGCGCTGCCATTGGCATCGCGATAAACTCGAGAAGGGAACTATGCGCGCGCGTAGAGATTCTTTAGCGCACCTTTATTCGCACCAGCGCCAAAGTATGCGGGAAGTTATGTGCAGCGTGCGTCGATTAAAATCAATCAGAATCTATCGTCGGTGTACGAGCGAAAGCGACCGATGTATGTATTATACGTTCGCGTTCCCAACCTTCGTGGACTATTGTTTTCCCCGTTACATGGATTTACCGGATATCCGTTTCGGCGAAACTGTGTGTTTCTGATCGCGCGTCTGTCGCGAATTTACGCACCGATGCAGCGATAAATAAGCCGCTTATGCGGTAATCTAATCCCCCCGTAGTCGTCTCTCTCTCTCCTCTCGCGGACGCGCATAGCGGTGCGGAATGCGCGTATTAACCGAAGCCGGGAAAGAGAAAGGAGCCACGAAGAGACCCGGAGATTCTCTTGGATAAGAGCATTGGTAAAAATCATGCCGGCAACGGCATGGAGCAGCCTCCGGTGAAAGAAGACAGACGTCAGCGCGCGTCTCGTGGAACCGGATACACGTACACACATCGGCCTTCGTCGGCCGATACGCCGGATTTGACTGATCGCGACGACAACGTCGCGTTTTGATTTCGCGTAGCAACTTGTTTGGAAATCCCGTGGGACTTGCGTTAAATCTCATTCGACGCTTTCACCGTGCTGAATAGCTCTAAGCTATGTAGTTCTAGAGCATAACTTTGTAAAGCCCGTACTATTAATGCAGGAGTTAGGCGGTAGGAACTTGAGCTGCGGTAGACATTTAAGACATTTATAATTCAACCGATTATATCGCTCTTTGGAACCACGAGAGCAAATCACCTGACGAACGACCTCTCTTACCGTTTCTCGAAAATCGCGTTTTTATCGGTGAACAATAGTGTTCGCGAGAAAAAAAGAATTAGTCATCTTTGCTTTTGTTTACCCTGTCGCATCGGCACAGAACGTAGGGCTTAAAACTAAAGTTTCAATGCACATCGTCGTTGATTCGTCTATCGTGAAGTCGCGGTCACCGCAGGCTTCATCGTCGCGATCTGACCGCTTCCCGTTCACCGGATGCAATCTCTTAACCTTGCACTTCAGCCACTAACTTCCTAGCTGTGTACGATAGCTCGGCACGTGCGAGCGACACACAGAGTCGAGTTCACTCGTACGAGGCCGCCGTTTCATTACGGGTTTATTACACTGCCGAATTAGGTCGGGGCTTTATGAGATGAACTTTACATCACGCGGCTGCGCCGGCAGGTTGTGGCGACTTTACGACCACCGTTCATCGGAAAGGGCATCGTCCCGTCGGCGACATCCGCTCGCTGCCGAGAAAATGCACACATATCCAAAAATATTTCGTTCTTCTATTATTTTCAAAATCTTGAATTGTGAATTAAAAAAAACTAACAACGTTTGACATCTTTGTTTTTTATTTATTATGAAATATATTTCTCTAGAAGAGATCTTTTATTTATTTTTTCTCTTTCTAAATTGTAGTATTGATTGTGCTGTGGATAGAAAGCTTAAATTAACTTGAATAAATTAAACTAGTGCACGAAAATTTGATTACAGACTCGTGAACAATGCCAATGAATATTTCAAAATTTCAGCATGGCTATCATATGGAAATGACCAATATTGAGCTATTAATATTTCAAAGTTACAGTTCTGTGTAATTACATTTATCCCGTTAACTTATTTACTTTTCCTATTTATTGTTCCTATTATATATGGTTGAGAGCTTCATTACCCATGTAGCAGTACTTATTAGCGTCTCGTTTTGATATTACCTCTTCTTTTTCGTAGCATCTAATCGTTTTATCACGCCAAGACAATCAAAATTCTCGTGAGTATCTAATTGACATTTTAAGCACATTTTTAACACAAATTTGATCCTCCAAAATTTACGGAATATTTTGACAATGTTGATATCTAAAATTAAACTCATTAACGAGTATTGTTAGAAAATCGCAGCATGTATAACAACAAATTTATCATTATCGTGTTGTTATCGTCTTCCATGGCTGCATGACGGAAGCGGTCGTATTTGTTATCGTGACCACTTATTATCGTTTAATAAGTATTAATTATATAATAGATTCAAATAATTGCCGATCTTAAAATACAACTTTAGCAGATTACAATAATTTTTTATTTAAGATAGAAATAATGTAAAAGATATATACGTAAAATGTATCATTATTTTTTTTGTATCATTAGCTTGCTCATTAGCCCATGTTTTATAAATTATTGATTTCAAATCTTGAGAACATGGAGTTTTATATATTAATTTGTAATTATTATTTATTTTCACTTGTTGATTATACATCTAATAATATTCATTATTTTATAAATGTTTGTTAATAAATTGAAGAAATTAATCGATTAATATAACATATAAATTATAAGATATTAATACAAGTTGAATGAAACTCCAAAGTTTGGATATCAATAAAACTGAAGTATATCAAGATAATATTTGCTTGCACGAAGCTATCAGTTTTCATCAAAATAGAGGGCTCATGAACATTTCTTGGCAACGGAACTGCACATCGGCATTACATGCGAGATTACCGGGGATCGTTTCAATTAAGCTATAAATTTATTTCTCGTCTCATTTATGTCAATGATCGAAGTTGCCTCGCGAAGCTCACAATTACGTGCCTATCCGAGTGATCGAACTATGAAATAATCCGTCTCTCCGAGATGTTAGATAGCGGACTTTTATCGCGTTTCCAGCTGCGCCGATCGATTTGAAACGGGAAAGTTCCGCTTCTTCATAGTGGCAAACGAGATCATTACGAGAGGTGCTTTACGTAGATTACTCGATTCCCTAAGTAGATTTCTTAAATTAGGCAATATAACTAATCAGACGGAAGTTCCGTACGCGTCGAGAGAAGAGAGACAGTGTCTCTACACTTTTATTCTATTCATTCTCTCAGAGTTTTTATTATTTCCATGGTTTAATTAATCATGATATATATCAATTGTTTTCTTAGTTTAAAAATATCTGTGGCTGCTAGTAAGACTCTTAAACAAAACTGTGAGTTGTGATCACTATTATTAAAGATTAACATATCACGTACACGATGAATTTATTAATTTTATTATTACTTTCTTTCTTTCTATAGTTTTAAAAATATTTTTATTTAATTTATTGAATTAATAAAAGCGTAACTTTGAAATAATAAAAAACTTTTTTTTTTTAATTTTTCGCATTATTTAAATTGAATCCAGTACACTGAGAGAAATCGTTTGGTAGTATAGTGATCAAATGAATTTTACTGGATAGTTACTGGTACCAAAAACTTTGTTACATTTAACAAAAAAATCCAAAAATTTTTTGTAATTTGTTGTATGAAAATAATTATTTGGTCAAGACTACAAATTGTTTGGTCAAAACAATTATATATTTAGTAACTATCACTATAAAATTCATTTGATCACTAATCAACCAAATTGATTTTACAATACATTTCTCTCAATATACATGAGATATCTAATATATGTATTAAAATATATATACCTATAATAATATATTATATATAATGTGTACATTTTACAAAATATTTTATCACAAAAATATTCTAAGGTAAAGTGTCACATGCTTCGACGGTTAAAGTTTAGGCTTTTCCGAGTCGTTTCTTGTAAGAGCATTTGAAATGCAAAGCCGTCCGGGCGGCGTTTACGTGACGTACGATATACATGACTCGCGATTAGTCGATAAGAGTAATTTCTCTCGCGATGCTTTCCCGTCGGGGGAAAAAATTTTCTCCACGTCGGCCGCGAACTATCGGGAAAGTTTTAAAATACAGCGAAAGGAAACATCGGAAACGGCGGTAGCGGGACGCGTGTTCGTTCGTCATAGATATAAATCCATCTACTCAATGTCACGAACGAAAGAAGAAAGGAAAAAAAAAATGAACTTCTGTAGGCTTTTTGGATATACGCCAAAAACTCCAGATCCGAATGGAACTCCGCAGAGTTCGACACGCCAAAAGGCTTTGCCAGAGGCACATAGCGAAAGAATACAGCGTTGCAATCGTTCCATTTCGACCGGGATTGCAACCAGCAGCGTCGTAGAAACGAAGATCAAATTATTTCGGTATCTAAATTCCAGTTGGATCGACTTCAGATTGCGAACTTGGGAAAGCAATACCGCGAAGGACGAGGAAGCTTCTCCGGAATAGAGACCTATAATTAGGAAAGAGCTCATTTTGTACCTAACGGCGAGTACCATTATACGTGTATGTCCTTAAAGCGAGTACAGTTATGAAAGCAGGATAAAAACAGGAAGGCATTAAAGAGATGTTACAAACTGTTTGATGTAATGAGCAGTATATCTCATTGACATCACAGATGTGCTCGTGACCGACGTACGTATAAACGTTTTGAATAATTTATCGCGCAATAGTATTCCTTCGTGACGTACAACGTCGACATTTTCCCGCTTTTAAAAGATGAGCAAGAGAGGCTTTAAACTAAACATACAGTATCCAGAGGCACTTTCGAAAGCTACGCTTGTCGCAGTACATACTCTTATCGATTAACATATTAGAAGTGAGAATGAGGGAAAGTTGAAATTGCTTCTACTCTTTCGCGGTCAAGCCTCGAGCTTTGTTTACGCGACCGAAAGTCTATTGAAAAAACCAATTTCGTGATGAATAAAATTTTATGACTTGTATCATGATTCCAAATGAAAAAAATTCCGTTCGTAATCAAGATACGTACGTAAACTTTATCATTCTACAGAAAAATCTGCGCTCCTGGTATTGCAATCTCGTTGATGAAGAATAAAAATGATTTGCACCGTATGCAACAAATTTTGAGAGACGTATAAACTAAATTTGAATATGAATTAGCTCTTGGGGGGTTAAAACGGTTGACAATATCCGCGGAGATTGATCTGATTGCATAAAAATGCGCTTCATTGTAAATCTTTTGGCGAGTAAAAAAAAAAAAGGAGGACGCTCCGCTATTTGTACTTATGAAAGAGCACGGGGCGGGCAAACATTATTTAAATTGGGCAATCTCTCGGGACGATTACGTTTGCGGTTTCGCTAATTGCATGGCACCGTTGCACCGCTATGGTGAATCGTGTCGCGTCGTCGAATAAAAAATTCGGATGTACAATTGCAGTTTGCGGAAAGCTCGAAATTCTCGCGCGAAATGTCGTCATTAATAAAGCGCCACGATGGTGCTTACACGGTGTCGGTGATCACTAGATAATAAAGATAATTAGGTGGTATTCATCAGAAAGGCCCCCACGATGGCGCAAATTCACGAGTCTTGTCCGAAGTGATGCCACTTGACATTTAAATATAATTAGACGTCTCGAACGCGTGTCGATGATAATTCCTTCTCGCTTGCACCATCAATCACGATCGTTTCATCGTATACGTCTCGGTTTGTCTTTCTCTCGTCGACCTCTTTTACTTTGTGTGTTATAATAGTTAATTCTGCATTTCATTTTGCGACGATAATAACTTTTCGTAAGTTGTGTAACGCTTCATTCAATTGAACTTATACTTAGTGTTAAGTATATAGCTTCTTGAAGAGCAGCGTTCGTAAAAACATAAAAAAAAAAAGAAACATTTTATACTCTGCAATCCCACAAAAACGGCAAAACGATAAAAGATGAGGCTTCCATTTATCAAAAGAAAATAAGTAGGCATTGGAAAAGATTTATTATAATTGGCACGTATTGGAAAGGTGAAAAATATTTAACAGCGCGCCAGTGCGATAAATTTTAACAACTTTAACATTTCGCAAGCGTCGACAATTCTCGTGGATTAATAATTTATTGCGCTATTTGATTCGTATATTTGCAAATCAATAATCTGATATACATACGTAATTAAATCCATTTTGCATTAACATATGTATTGCTGTCCTACATGAATGTTATCAATACAAGATTATCAATTATAATATTAATTTCATTTTATCAGATTTTCGAAAAATAGAATTTCATCGACGATTGATCAACAGTGGCGTCATAAACGGCAAACTGCATGGATGATTAAATTACTAATTCAAACGATAAATATATAATTATCTCTATTTAATGTAAAAATTACGCGATTATCACTTGGATATTAAATTAGACGCGACAGTATACGTTACTGTATTATTATTTTGCAATTTGAGAAGGAAACTGTCGCTATATTACGTTTAGTAATATCGTATAACGCGAGCGTTGCGTTTGTTACCGATCGCTGCGACGACGTCTCTCGTTCGTAATGCCTCGCCGATCGATGGATTAACTACATCCGGCTGAAGTCGTCGTCGTAGTACCGGCTCACTATTTGCAGTAACGCAAACGTTTGCTCTGACGACGCGATAACATCGAAGATAACGAGCTCGATCGCAGTTAATGCCCGTCGGAAGCCTGTACGTGACTTCGTGACCGATGCCGCTTAATTTCGCGGGGATCGATCGTTGTCACGCGTGACTATCGGCTCCCCGACTACCGGTTCCGTCGCAAACGAAGGAACATTCGCATCGATTATTGCCAATTGGCGCAAAAGTTAACTAATATTTGCCGATACCCGCGTTGTGTCTCGCATACGTTATTACCAAACATTATCACGACGCGAGTTGCAGTATGCATTTCTAAAACGTAATTCGTACGATCGCCGCGTAAGGGAACCAAGTAGACTTGCGGATTGTTCGCGGGTTAAGTTTTCCGCGTAATATGAACTTTTGAGGAACGAAGAACGCCCTAATTTCCGCGACCGCGACAAACGCGCGACTTTGGCGCGGACTCGCGCGACGGATCGTCGGATTTGCGAAAACTCGCGCGTCTCGTTTTCATAAAACTCGACGGTCTCATAATATGCTAATGCGCGAACTAATAAAAATTCAGTAGTACGACGAAAGTACCGCGAAATTTTATGCGGCGATTGCGGATGGCGGTGGCTTTTCGGGAATGCGCTTCGCGTCCCCGGTGGTAGTGGCTGCTTAAAGGCTGTTTTTGCATAAGAGGACGAGGAGGAGGATAGACAGTGATGTCAGGTTTTTATGTTAATCCTTAGCGGGGAACATTTTTGTTTGGCGCGGAGGTAATGGAATGGAACAAAGTCGCGGAATTTAAGATGCCTCCTTATTTTCTCTTATTCAAGCCGTCGCTTTACCACTTTTCGCGCGCGCGCGCGCGCGCGTCACTCGTTGACCTTTGAAGCTCAAATGATGAAATTCTCGCGACGAGAGCGGTACGCTTGAGCCGCGATTTATTCGAGATTATTGTCTCCCGGGAGAGCGTGATGGTGCACGGTGCGGATTATGTAAAATTAACCGAGCTGTTCCTCGCACTTGTTTTTTCCACGCAAACAAATGTATCGCGCAGACCGCAAATTTTAATTTCTCGATAATTTCACCGTTTACAGTCTGTGTGTGCGAGCGCGCTATGACGGGATAAATTTACGTTATTTCGACCGCGATCTTCTCTGGGAGCGAATTACACAACGATGTTTCGTAACCACCGAAGAGAAACCACGCGTTGACGCATCGTCGAAACCCCGCAACATTCCACGTGACACCTCGCTCGAATGTTGCTCGAATGTTCGTGAGAATTATTGCAGAATGTGATGGCTCGGATCCCGAACTATGTGTGTCGCGCGCGATGCGACGCGACGCGAGGCGACGCGAGGCGACGCGATGCGAGAAAGGATGTGAGAGAGAGATTGCTCACGGAGACGAGGGAGAGAGGTCTTCATCGCCATTGGGAAAGTATGCCGTCGAAAGGTCAGCGTTTAACTCGACGTGGAGGCACACGCGCGAGTTATTGCCGCTTCCTCCTTCCTCTATATACGCTTCGTCTCGCCGCGGACCAATGTCGAACCGCAATTATTACATTAGCACGACGTGTAGCGAAGAAAATGTGCGGAACGTTTCTCAGTAGAATGCAATAATTAAATGCGACGGTCGTATAAAAGGCTTGTTACTTAAACGCACAAAGGAGCTTGTCGCTGATAAATATGGTGAAAGAATTTATTGACACGGCCCGAGCCACACGGCTGTTGCCGTGAACAATCGGAATTGTATACGTCATTGTCTCATGGATCAAAGTGATTTCATGCTTCTTTTAACACGACTGGAGCATCCTCGTGCCGCGCACTCTGTTCCTTTCCCTCCGACTTTTCTCTTCCTCCACGCGCTTTCGGTAGATTTGAATTTTAGTAGGACGTGAACTTTTAATCGTAATATTCCCCTTGCCGGCAATAAAATAGTTCTCTCTTCTTTCAAGATGTCGACTTGCGCATGATGGAGTCCGCGGATTATTTACTTCAGCCGCAGAGACACAAAAGGTTGCACCGACGAGACAAAAGTAAATCCTTTCCTCTCTCTCTCTCTCTCTCTGTTTTTGCCTTGGAAAGAGAGCATTTTGTTTTGTTTCCTTTTCGTGTACTGAGCTTTATGCTTGATCTTTAGAATCCCAATGCACCGTTTTACCTGTGGGCTAATATCTCTCGTCGAATTATTCTAATGGAATATTACAGTCACGACGTAACTTCGCATTTACATGTAAAAGTATACGAACATTTCAGAACCACGTCAACCGAAACAGAATTAAATCACAAGAATGCCCCCATTCGGTTTCCACGTTTCAATCTCGTGCTTTATTTTAAATTATAAATTCGGCTTTCAAATTGTATTTTCTTGCAGATCCCTGGCAAGGAATTACTGACAAGCGAATTTAACGATGGGACTGCGAACGCGGAGCTGGAATTGAAACCGCTCGACAAAATATTAAATTTCTATTCTATCCTGCGTTAAAGTTATTCTTCCGCGAAATCAAACTCTACTTGGTATCGACATCCTTTTATAAATGTTCGTACGTCGTCGACACACAGCGGAATTACTTGGAATATCGCGAGCCCATTCGCGGATTCTGGCCGATCGCCAAGGTCGATCGTGCGCGAGTGGATTTACACCGGAAGCATTGGAAGTCCTTAACGGACTCTTCCCTCTAATCCCCAATCGCAGGAGGAAGATACGGTAAAGTGCTTACTATCGGTTCCCGATGAGGAACTACGGAATTTATCTTCTAACATCGGACGAGATGAATTTGTCAGTCTTCTTCATAAAATTATCGGATAATAGTATACAAGTTATATAGATCGTTTTACACATTCAAACATTTTATATCATATTTTTCTACAAAAATATTTAAATATTATTTCTCAGTATTTCTCAAATTCTTACTTTATATTTTCAATTTAACGATAATGCCTTTCTACGGTCGAAGCTAGATCTTAGGGCTTAGTTTATTTGCGTGATTTTATATACCCATTCAAATTCACGAAACTGCGCGCCGAATTGTTTTTTTCAGACATAACCCAGATCTAATGAATATTATAAGAATAAGTAACATCACGTTTTATTAAATTGAATTCAATTTAATAATGATTGATGCTAGCATGCATCTAAATATTAACCCTTTTCCCTCCTGAAAAAAACTGTAAAGAATTTATGTCTGAAAAAACAATTCGGTGCGCAGTTTCATGAATTTGAATGGATATATAAAATCACGCAAATAAACTAAGCACTAAGATCTAGCTTCGACCGTAAAAAGGCATTATCATTAAATTGTGTTTATACATCATCGGTCGAATATTTCTGTATTTTATACTTTCATTTCGCGTCTATTTTTCTCATACATGCAGTCACACATTACGTACATTGTGACGACAGTTTCTTCGGAAAGATATTACGTAAGAGCCACTCGATATCCGGGGTAACGAAGCTTTTATTGCGGTACGCAGGAGCGCGCAATTATCTTTGCGGTTAACGACTCATCGCGGCACCTCTCAATTTCGCAGTCGCGCAAGTCGCTTAACTTAATTTCCCGCAGTTCGCCTGCAGTCAACGAAATTAGACTAATCGTCCCCGCAAATTTGTCGCTCTGTCGCGTGCGATTAGCCAATCGGCCGTCTCCGCCAGTCACGGATTTTCGTGATTTTTCTGTATATTTCTCTCTGGAGCACCGCAACCGTCTTTTGATCATAGTCGTAGCCACGACCGCGAAACCGCAATCGCGGCGCAGATTTCTTCGTGTGCGCGGTGTAATTCGATGCGCGAGTTCGCGCGCTCGATAATTTCGATGCATGCCTTACGGTTCGCGCCCCCGTTTGCTCCCGTTCATGATCAGAGCGAGAAATACCCAATAATAAGGCCGGTACCACGATTAGCCGCCAATATCGCCTGGCGCTGTTGTGTATTATCGTATTAAATATCATTTGATCCATCTCGAATTATGATTTCACATTGCATTTTTACCTGTGATGATTGTTCCTCCTCCTGGATGCGAGAGAAACGAGAGATAACTGTCATATTCCATGATAAAATACGGTCTCGCAAAAAAAAAAAAAAATACCNCAACAAATGTACGCTTTCTCCGCAATCTTAATTATAAATCTAGAAAAGCGTCGAAAGTTATTTGCATAAGAAAGAGCCCGTAGTGCGTTTTCAGGTTTACTACAAGAGTTAAAAGGATCATTCGGTTAATGTCATTCACGACAATGTTTTATGTACGAGAGCGCCTCTTTAAGAAGAAAAAAAAAAAACTGGATACTTACGTTAGATGTGTATAAAGATAATCCTTGCCGTTTCGCGTTCTTTCGTTCACGTCCATGTACTCCCGGTGGAATTTATCGCCCCGGCCCCCTTCTTCGTTTTATCATCCCCTCCGCACCGGCAACTTTTCGAAGATAAAAGCAAAGTTTCGCGGGTCTCTGGACGACTCGAGTTTCCGCTCAGTGTCGTCTGCCACGCACACGCATAAATCCGCGATCTACATTGCGGTCTCGCGGAATTTATTCCCTCCTGAAAGATATCCGCGAGAGGGAAGCGCGGGAGAGCATTTCCGTGGCCAAGGGCAATTTCCTTCTTTTTTATCGTGCGAACACGGCGCGAGCAGTCGGTATTTTTACGGCGGAGCTGTTCCGCATGTTGGATTACGTCACGCTTCGCGTGGAGCATATCTTCCGGTACATGATAGGCGTAATCCGATCTCACATTTTTTTTCATCTTTTAATAAGATTTTTGTGCGAATAATCCAGACTTCCGTTCTCACGATAGAGTTACTAATCAGACAACGATCTGCAGAATGCGCCGCGCCGCGCCGCCTCCCCGTGTATACGTTTCCTCTCTCGTTAAAAGTAGCGAATTTTAGATCGATCGTATCGGAGTCGGCCGGCCGTTCGTTCTCAAACGGTATCTCACGGGGCGGAAATTACGCCGGCCGGAGATAGCGAAAAAGCGCGGAAATTGCGACAAACAAGTCGCGTCTTGTTTTACATCTCTAGCGTATGCACTCGGATGATGAAGAGCCTCCGCGTAAGTCGCGCCGCCACGGGCGACCGTCCCCTTTCTTCTCGCTTTCCGCGCCGCCATCGTAATATCCCCATAATTCATACGGGAAGAAAGAGTAAAGAGATTACGTTGTCCAGCGGAGGAGCGCGGCAGCTTTCTTCCGTAAAGCTACAGCGTCTCCCTGCAAGCTGTAGGTGCGTCTGCAGCCAATTATAGTTTTAGACGCGCTGTCTTGAAAATACCGTCCTGTCATCGCCGAAAGTTATGATTTCTGACTTCTTTTCTTCGCAACTTGATTAGCATGAAGTAAATTTCTATACATATATTTAGAAATCGCGAAAATAAGAAAGTTAAAGTTTCACAGCAATTATTATGCGAACAATGTATATTTGTTTAGAGTACAAGCTACAAGAAATTAAGACAATATAAATTTATATTGTGGAAGACTTTCTAGAGCCAACAAATGTCTTTTTTTCTGCTCAACTCCTCTTCCGGATGCACACGTTCGTTCTTACATCGTCTGGCTTGCACCGTCACTCGCAAGCTGTATTTCTACAAAACGATACATAACAAATTGGCCATTGCGTCATGATTGCAAAAGCGATTGTTTCCGGTTTCTTCAACCAGCGAAACAATACAAGTAATACTTCTCTTACACAATGTAATATCTCGATTTCTAAAATTTGTGAAGTATTCGAGCGATCGGGATTCGGTAGATTGCATCCGGCTTTTCTATTTGAGCATCACGATTAACGGCATTGCGCAAGGGTTGCAAAACGAACCGTATTTAAATTCATTTGTGTTCATTTTCTTATGCAATGCAAATTCTCTCGGCGCTGAAATTGATGACTAATGATCTTAATGAACGGTTATTAATGTCTCGGTAGCCTATAATCGATATATAAAAAAATTGAGTGTAATAGTTGACGAAGATTCTCATCATTATAAAAATTGCTGCAAGTGCTAATGTCAAACAGCGATATAAATGCATTTACAATATCTTCTAGACAGAAGCTGTCATCTAATTGTTATATATCTATGTAACTTTCGGCCGTTGCAATACCGTGCTGTGGTAATTTGACGTTGATTAAGACAAAGTATCGAGGCGAATGTCTTGTATTTCCTTCGCGTCTCTTCCGATGACAAAGCTAGTTTCGTGTATCAAAGGGTGCATTAGTTCGTAGCACCAGTAGATCAGGGAATGAGATGCACCCTGAGCGTCGCTGATTTTCATTTCGCGTGCTTGCCAGCCGTGGAGTTCCACGAGGTCCTTTACCTCGCCCTACGCAATCCCTTAAGTGTGACGTACTTAATTGCTGATGCGATAAAAACAGACATGTCTTTCTATCAGTCTGTTTTTCTCCACAAATAAGCTGTTATTTCTTTTAATTATACGTAGATATATGAAGGTATATTACGATAGAACGAGCTAAAAAAGAGGAAACAATTAAATTACGACAATAATTCTTTAGTCTTACGCTCATTACATTAAAATAAATTTATTTGTTGTGTTATGATATGAAATGACGTATACAATAAATTATAAATTAATTCAAATGTCAAAGACTAAGTATCTCCGTCGTTTGTAAATGATATCATGATCACGTTTATCGCACCGGTCTGCAGAATTGCACGGATGCGCAAGTAACATCATAATACTTCCATTTAATGAATTATGTATCTTTTTTAGTCCGCAACAAAATACGCCGGCGTGGCTTGAAAAAAAAAAACGTTGCTATCAAGAGGTGGAACGCGATAAGCGGACTTGCTCATTAAATCATACAAAGGGCGTTGACAAAACCGCCACGAGAACGACGAGTCGGCCCTCAAAGACGAGCACTTCCTCTTTGCAACTATAACCGCTTCGTGTTACCAAATGCATGACAGGATTCTGCAATGCAGAAAACACCGCTAGATAATTTCGTACACGCTACTCAATTTTTTATCCACTCCTCTTTCCGCTTCCCAAAAGCCGTTTAAATAGTCCACGGTACGTGCACGTCACAGTATTTTTCCATTTTGTATAAAGCACCACTGTAGAAACAATATAGTACGCTAAAGTTTCTAAAAAATTAAGTCAGGAGGTAACCCGGTCCCTAAAAAGTTATGTTTCATGAATGTTAAGTTTAAAAAATATCTCTTAAAACACAATTTGTTTTATTAGTATCACTGCTCTCCGACTAACGTTTCACAAAATTGTAATGCTCCGTGAGCATCACGAGACATTACGCGATGTTTCCACCGAGAAAGATATTTTTCACATTTTTAATTGTGAAAAGAGCCGCAACAAAAATTTTAATTATTCATTAATAATATAAATATGATACACATTTATTCTGTGCCTTTGTTTGTAGATACTTGGTTTCTTTAAATAACCATTTATTTTATTAATATCCGAGAAATGTATCGTGTTGCTCACAAAAACTTGAAAATGCTGCTTTTGAACGGGGGAATGAAGTCTTCTCTGAAATATGTCGACATTTGGCGGAAATACCTCGGAACGTTCATTCGCGAGGAAAAATCTCGTCTGTAGAAAATAGCGTTCTCGGTCATGACGATGCGCTCTCGGAAGCACGGGCAACGTCTTAATTAACTCGCTTCATTGGCGAATTCTACGGACATCCTCTTCTTTTCTTCAACCTTCGTTCCTCCGTGCCTTATAAATCCCTCTTACATCCCGGGCATTTTTCACGGCCTGTATTCTACGACCGAAAAACCTTACACTGGTAGATCCGTCCAGCTTTCGGCCCGGCCGTTAAATCCATTAGCCGTTGCTGTCGGCGGAATGAAAAAGAGGTGGCGAGATCATAGTGGATGGTGGTAAAATCGAGGAATCACACGCGCATCACGTACAAAACCGGGGAAGAAACTTCGTTATGAGAGAACTTGTCGTCTCGCGGCGATCTCTGGTTGGGGTCAGAGGTTTTCCATTTGGAAAGTCCGTAGGATTTTACCACCATTCTGCCCCTTATGTCCTCTGCCGCCTTTATTCGTCGTTCGCACCGTCCCTTCTTATCCTTTTGTAAGAGACTTTTCAACTACTCGAATCTTGTTTCCACGAAATTTCCATTGATCGACCGTCTGATCGTCGAAGTGGCATTGCCGGAGTAGAAGTGGCCAGGCATTGACAGCATAAATATTTGCAATGAAAATAAAGCTGAAAAACTACTCGCGTTTAATTTTTTAAACTGCGTACTTCCAATTTACAGAAAAGGAACATTTTTAATCTTATTATTTGTGACTCTTTCGTTTCTTGTCTCAGATATTTTTCCTTGTCGCACGTCGTTTACATTATTTGTAATATCCAAACAGCATATTATAAATTTATATGAGATCAAACAGCGTATTATAAAGCTGTTGACTCAGCGTCTAGTCATAATGTTGACTGTTCATCAGATGGAATTACATCCAAACGGATCGCCTCAATTTGGTCGAAGCGATTACACGAGCGGCGAACTCGCGCTAGTTAGCGAATTTTGGAAAATAATATTTGGATAGGAACGTTCGTGCGGTGTACCCACACGCATATCGTGCGAAGGAAGTTATCGAAATTTCGTGCAGAACGTTCCGTTACTACCCTTCAAACATGCTTGCTGAAAAACTGATAAATTTCTGATAAGTTTCTGAATTTTTTGTTTCTAAGCGCCATTATAAATGTAGGATATAAAATGGAGGATATATATACATATATAATTCAGTGGGGAAAGAGAGAAATCGTTCGCGTTTGTGATGTATCGAAAGTTATCTCGACAAACTCGAAAGCTTGATGTAGCTTTCAGATTTTATTACTTATTAATATTAACTCGCACACCCAAGTGTCGTGCTACGTAACGAAACAGTACGTCAAAGATAATAATTAATCCATTGTTTTTCATTATTTCTTTCTTTGTCACATTTTGTTCGTAACGCTGAAAATTTTCCTCTCAGGATGCACTTACGCGAATTCTCAGGTGTTAAATGCGCTATTTCTCTCATGCGCGAGACAGGAGATCAGTTCTGAGGAAGTAGCTAGAGATGGGCGACAATATCCTTGAAAATTGCAGCAAGTAGATACGTGTAAGGGCTGCTTCGTGTAATAAGAAACTTCGCGGAAATGAGCATCAATTTGCTGCTATTAAATTTCGTAAGAGAGCCAAGATTCCTCATTTACTTCGTTACATCTTTCAACTCGTTACCATGAACGCGCAACGACTCGTGCCTGCGATTAATGTCAGCGCGATGTCAACTTAATCCCATCTAATGGGGAATAAAATACGAGACTTTTGATAATATGTTTACACCACTATTTGAAATATATTTTTATACTTTAATAAAATATATAACGTACAATATGACAATATATAATCCAGTGTAATCGTCTTAGTAAAATGAAATCAATAGATATTAATATAAATGAATAAATATGAATACGTACGAATACACATAGCTCGTAAATATGCTTAAGTATAAGTTTGATTAAACATTACACATTAATAATAAAATGAAACAATTATTTTTAATTAACTGGACCATATTTTTTTCGTCCGTCTTTGCATTTTTTGTTTAAGCCCCGACGCTTAAAAGGTTAATAAATCTCGCACGTTGTTGTTTTATAAGTCTTGGAACCTGGTGTGTCTTGGCACTTTTTAACGGCAGTTTCGCTCATTATACTCTTTTCAAACTATCCGAAGTCTTGAAACACCATTGTGCTCCTAAGTGTTTGTAATGACCGCGGTTAAGATTGTTGGAGCTTTTTTCAGAGCAAGCATTCAGACTTGCTTGGCGTCCCTTTCAAGACGCGGTTGGCAGGAGGTTAATTTCGCGTGGCAAAGTAGCAGGACAGGTTGTAGATTGCATCGTTCGTGTCGCGGGAGCACCGATTGCATAGAGGGTGCGAGGTTTCTCAGCGTTTAAGAAGAAAAGGGAGCGAGTTGCGCGAGTGAAGCGGTGGTAAACGAAATCGCAGGGAACCACTGTTTGTTGGAAATTCTTGCACCTTCCCCGGATTCAACCGTCCAACTCTACAACGTTGCGCGAGCTTGTAACTGCTTTCCCTCCCTCTCCATTCGTGTTTGCGACTCGGTCCCCTCGAGAGTGCGTAAGGTGAACCGTTCCATTTTACACGGTCTACATACGTTCATTCTTCCGTTAATCCACTTACGGAAATTGACTTGCTGTAATCCTGCTGTAATCCAAAAAAGGATACCTTGTTCCAGTTTTATTGCAATCCGGCTCTGTTTACGGCAATGAACTAAAGTGGTCCGGAGCGTAACTGGATTTGGAGATCTTTCTCTTGAAAACCAATTAAAAAATTTTTAATGGAGAATATTTCGAAAAAGCTGTTGCTTCCAATAACTAATAAAACGTTCGAAGACAAGTACATTTCGCACTTGTACGCGGTAATTCGCTATAGCTTGTTTACTTCGGCCCGACGAGAGGATCCTTTAATGAACACTCTTGCAGCGCGAACCGTCACCCGCATAATCATGGCCATTGATCGCGGTCGACGTGCTCCCGGCTACGGCAGCCCAGAAAGGATCATGTCCTTGGCATAAGGGTGCGCCATGAAAAACGACATACCTGTCACAACCTCGCTTACCTTAATCGATGGAGTTAGCGGCGTGTTACCGGTAACGCGCGTACAAAAGCGGCCTTTCCGGTATGCGACGGCGATCAAACTGCCTCGATGGAGCTCCGACCGAAAAGAGGAAGACAAAGAGAAAGAGAAAGGGGTGGGGGAGGGGGGAAGGGGAAAGTGAAGGAGAGTACTGAGCGGAAAGGAAACGATAAAACGGAACGTAAAAGAACAGGTCCGGATTGGCGGCGGATATAGGCTTTACAGCGGCGTGGAAAATAGAGCGGAAATAGAGCTCGCTGGAAAAGTTTCATGGAGGCGGGATTTCTTCGGGAGAGCACAATGCTGAATTTACACTGTCGCGTGAAAAAGGTGGTGCGAAGACGTTTCATTCGTTAGTTTTGACCCGTGGCGTTTACTCAACGTCCGCCCGGCTCCTTTGTACCCTGAAGGATCCGGGGGCATCCTTTACCCCGGACACGGATGCAGGCTCTCTTTTTCTCGAGGGAGAAGCTGTGCATAGTTTTTCAACTGGTTCGATTTATTTTAACGAGAAACCGATGCACACGCGCGCAGCAAGAAAACGAACGAGGTTGTTATAGTTAGATTGATTTTCTCGAGTGAAAAATGCAGGTGTGAAAAATAAAGTAAAATCGATTGTCCAGAGAACGAATGCATTTTCTCGTCTTTTTGACAGATCATTTTCTCAAGCGATATTTCAAAATCACAAACTGTGTCTCTTTTGATGGGTATATTGCATAAAACGAATTGGTCTATTGACCAATATATATACATATATAAATCATTTTTTCCGGGACATAATATTACTGCATCGGATTTTTAATCCCTACATTGCACCGAACAAGACGTCATCAATAATTCTTCCCATAATCCCGACATTAATATTAAACGCGATATTCAAGTTGTCGGTTCATAAACGATACCCATCGTCGAATTACCAATATTGTCCGATCAACGCAAGCTATAACCATTCACACCCGAGCCATAAACCGTCGACAGTTGACAATTGCAGTGAAACGCGTCAAATATAAATATAACGCCTCAACTTTTCCGATTTTGCTCTATTGCTGTCGAACACAAACTGTCCGACAGGAAAATATTTTCTCTGTACACATTCGCACGCGCGTCTCCTGTGTGTGTTTCGTGTGTATATGTCCATAACGCGAACGATCTTTGTCGTCTCGAAGGCAAGGCGTGCACGTCGCGCAAAAACATTTCTCTCCTCGGTTTGCTGGCGGGCATGTACGTGCAGAAGATCCCGGAGAGCTGCGGAGGTTACCGTTACAAAACGTTGAGGCTATTAAGCCATCAGCGACGGGATTTTATCCGGGTTTCTACGACCGCGACGACGACGACGACGACGAGAACGACAATGACAACGACGTCGACGACGACGACGACGACGACATTACCGTTCTTTCTGCTGCCGTTGACGTTCTGCTTAGATGACTGTAACTACTGCGCTTCGGCTCTCTCGCCTCCCTGATACTGTCACGGATGATTTATGACGTCGTCTTTACTCAACATCAGAGTTACTATCAACAGGTATGCGAAAATACGATGGAATCAACTTATTGATCTTGATAATGTCATTTTCTGTCGTTACGTACTCGTGGAGTGATAATTTCGCCGGAGTAGGCAAAAATGGATGAAATTGATGTTTACGCAAGACGACGTGTGTGTGTGTGTGTGTGTGTGTGTATGTATGTAATCCGGTAAGAACCGAATAGATGAAGAGCATGGAGAAAGAAATTAAAATTCAAACATGAAATATGGTTCTGATGAATAAATAAAACGCACGCGTGTGATATCAGAATTCTTATTATTTTTACAAATAATAAATCGAATAATTTAATCTATCGAAAAACTCATATTATTTTAAATAAAGTTATATAAATACAGAGTGCATAAAACTCTTTGCCATAGGTGTAATTTTGTTTGTTTATATACAGTCTATACTGCGCTGATATATGTCCACGGTTGTCTCCAGCTCCTATACGTGTTCGTATGCGTTTGTCGACGACGTGTGCGCCATTGCGCTTCTCTCCTCTCTATTCTTCATCTTTTTCTCTGACGATATTATCTGTTATTCAAAGAAGCTCGAAAGGATTTGTGCTGCTGACGGCGAAACATTTGAATTTTTGTCCATGTATAATCTCTGACATTTCTCTTCTTCGCCTTTTTCCCTCCCTGATCTTTCTATCCTTGCTTCTTCTCGTAACGTACGTGGGCGTTTATCTATAAACCATGTTAAACCAGCGTTAGTTTTTCCGATAGCAGCATTGTCTTCGCAGACGCACGTAATTATTCATCGCGTTACCAAATCTCTCTTAGGCAAACGTTGGATCTAGGAATGATCTAATTTCCGTTTCAATTCTTTATCTCGTCGCTCTTTCGATGCAGCGAGGATATTGGAAATTTAATGAAATTTCAGCGACATATAGGAAATGCCCGCCGCTTATTTTTCGACGTCATGAAGATTTCAGAAGAGCCATTTAAAGAATACAATTTTTGTATTGTATCGAATTTTCTACGACAATCCCTTAAGGAATGAAGGTTTTGCTTTTCTCGATGATGAAAGAGATGCAATTCTGTTTCACGGGAAGTTATTGTCTTGCAAGCCGATGCAAGCTGCATTTCCCATGGTGCCATTGTCCGTCCGAGCGTGGATTATTACTACTGTTTCCTTCAGCGAAACCTGTAATAGTCTGCAAGCGAGCTTACGAGACGCTGAGTCACGAAACGTTTGTATTGAAGATTGCTCGCGAGATCTTAATGGATGGATTTTCTTAGCGGATTTCCGAACGATATTTTCAGGAAACGAGTTTCCGCACCGGAAGTCAGACTAGAAAGAAAATAATATCGTTCGCGTTTGTTATCGATTTATGCTGCAGCTTTTCGCTCCGAATTATAGCTCCTCCCTAGGAGAGGACCTGACCGTTGCTGCGGAGTTCCGCCATCGTTTCGGCATTATCGTGAGCCGTTAACAACGGCAATGCTCGTATTCCGTCCGCCGTTACCGTCAGACCGCCTTTATCTCGGCGACAATTACTCATTGTTCGAGGTGACCTGGCAGGATACATTCAAAGTTTCGTCGCGCCCTTGCGTCTCGCCCCCCCCCTCCTCCGTCTCGCTCTTTGTCCGCAACTACGATGTGTATTGTGTGCTCGGCTGACCACGCGTTGACCAGCGCCACTTACGAAGCTCCGAAAGAACAACGCGCTCGCTCGCTCGCTCGCTCGCGCGAGCATATCGGTATGGCGCAAAGATGTCATCGCATTTGTCGCATTGCGGAAACTTTCGCGGCCAATCACGGCGTGAGCCGCATGAGAAATTATCCTGAGATGTAGGGAACGGGAGCCGGCAGGCCGTCGAACGGAAGTCGATCCTCTCGCGAGATCGGAAACTTGGAAACGAGCCCGCTCTCACGACCGTGCGGCACTGGTTTCACTCTTGATGAGGGAATCCTCCCGCGCGTAATTATCAATTCCATGGCGGTTTATTCGGATCCGCGTCACGAGCGCGTCGAATTTTTACGAGCCTATTAGGCACCATCTTTATTTCTTTATCTCCCAATCATCTTTACTGCACGGTAAAAACAGACTTGAAGCATTTCAAAATTCAGCTAGAAACAGAGATCGCAATATCATATTTCGTTCAATATATAGAAGAAGGAGGACTAGAACATTTCGACGCGACGAATTTCAAGCGATTGCATATTTATGCATATTTTTCTTAATGTTAGTAAGTTATGGCACATTGTCTCGTACGTATCGTCGTACGTTCCTGCAACCAAGAAAGCGTCCGGGTGTAATATATCTGGTCGCTTGCACTTGTGTATACGTACCATTATTTATTGTATAATTCGTTGTTGTCATGGTTAGTGTCCTCAAGTTAATGTATGACACGGTATACCGCGTCGCGAGATATTTGGCGAACAGAGGACTGGTTTCCTCAGTTTATTCGTATCCTAAGTTGGTTAAATTACTTAGACGCATAATAGAGCTAGCTTTCGTGGTTCGGTGACGTTTATCTTGTTATTTAGTATTCCATTTTTCTTTCCCCCCGCGCACGCTCGTGTCGCTTGATCATATAACTAAATATTTACATGAAACTTCGGTTTGTAAAGGTTTACGAAGGTGGATAACGGAATAACAATAGCGTGCACTCTGCTTAATTAATAACACATTTTGTCGCGAATTTTATTTTGTAAGTTTTTAATTAATTATTTTCCAAGCTTCTTACCTATCACACGAGCCATTTCCTTAATTAATTTATGTGCGCAACAGGCGATAGAATTTACCAAGTAACAAAACACCAAACGCAACATTTGTTTCTCCCGCTTTTGCGTATACTGAGGCCGCAGATATCGCTTTGAGTTACTACACGCAGTTTGGCGGGGAAATTGATCAGGCACAAACGATTACAAAACAATTACAAATGGCGACACAAATGGCTAACACAAAGGTAAACGCTTTGTCAACACATAGAGAGAGGGATTTTCACAATCCTTTGGTTTACACGCGACTTCATAATATCAATTTAATCAACGAGATTGAATCTGCAGGGCGCTCGCGTCACGAGGGGAAAACTTTTTACGGGTACGTAAGCGCCAACTGCCCCCTGATTCACCTCGTTTCCAACTTTACGTAACGCGTTATCAATTACACACACCGTTGTTTGCATAACGACACGATGCTAAGCGGTGCACTCGCGCGCCAACCAACTCGCTTCCACTCTCTTTTGATTCTACCTCGCTCGTTCCGCGAGCCAGTTAAATTACTTAGCCGCACAATAGCCGAGCGTCGGTGCCTTGATGACGTTTGCCTGTATAATCTCAATCCCGTGATGGTGGGTGCGCGTGTCCTGAGACAATGGGGGCCGTCGTCTAGAGTCTAGACGGTCGCGTATCCGGGTACTGTGCAGGTGTATTCAGGTGCATTGCCGTTGCTATTCGCGCGGGTACGCGCAAACAAACACTCGCGCGCGCGCGCGCGTACGATATCATGCCCGTCGTTAGGCCGCGTTTGCACGCCTAAACTACCCCTTTGTGCCTCGTAAGGGAGAAACGGGAGAGAGGTGCATGGAAAGAGATTTTGCGTAAAGAAAGCGAGCGCCGCGGTATCCGTGCGCAGAAAGCTCGCGTGCGAAACGGGTCCGTTTCTTCTTCGCATCTTTTCAAGCGCGACAGCTATTGCCGTGCGCCAGTTGTATTATTAACATTGAAAATAGACTCGTCACGCTCGCCAACTATATATACACCTATACTGGCGATGGCTCGACTGTCCACGGTGAAATTAATCTAACGCTGTTAACCCAAAGCGGTTTCAATTTCTCTCCGGTACATCGGCGAAAGGCAAACGTTTGGAAAGGCAACACGGCGATTACTTCCGGCTGCTATGTGAAACTCGGAATATCTTTGTATATAAATTTATTAAATGTCTATTGATATTCTCTGTACACGGAGATATAATCGGTAGACTCGATTATATCTCCGTAATGGGCATTTAAGGAAATTGCTACATCAAATCTGTTACATTGTTGCCCTATAGAGAAAATCTGTTCTCGTATTTACCGAGAGCTCACGATTCAAATCAAATTCTCATTTGCTTGAAAATAAAAGTCACTTTTCTTCCGCCGTCTCTCAAAGCGCCTGATACTTGCTCTCTCCGCACTCTTTAGATCTACGTTTCCAATTAACGCCTGACGTTGTGGACGGTAGCTTTTAGGTGGCCGAGGCTGCGTTCCGTTTTCCTCTCACGAGCTCCTCGGCAAATTACTTTTTAAGTGTCTCGCCGACATTACCGGACGCCAATGTCGCTTAATGACTGTTCGATTCGTTAGCATGTCCGTGAAACTACCGAGAAGGTCGTAAAGCGTCTGGGAGACTTTACAGAGAAGGTGCTCCGTAAAGTGACTGGGGAAAGCCTAGAGAGAATATTATGCCGCTGGATGTTGAAGACTCTTTAAATATATCCAGCGATAAGGCGAACACTATTTTTCTTATTACGAAAAATATTTAGACGAAATTAAAGCTGGATATTCTCTCTTGTGCATAAATAAATATATATATATATATATATATAAATGCGATTAATTTATTTTAAAAAGTGAATGTGATGAATTTGTAAATTTTGGAGCGACTACAACACGAGTGTTAAATGCAGGTTAACTCTATTTTAAACATTTATCACAGAAATAATCCACTTTTATACTTTACTCCTCCAGAGTTTAATTAATTCTGCGTGATTGCACGTCGGGGACGAAGACTAAAGGGCGAGGTCGTCTTAGCAGTCATAAGCAGACTCTGCTAATCCTCTTAAATGTGAAGGATGGCACTATCTTGCCCCTCGAGACGACGTCTTCAAACGCGCTGACTCGTCGGTAATAAAATAGTGCTCTTGGTCGGTCGTCTCGGTCATTGCTAGTGCATTGGCTCGTCGAATACTCATTCAATTACGCCGTAAAAGCAATTATCGCGCCCCATTAGTCAATATACACAGCGTGAGAAAATGAAAAATGACGTCTTCAAATCGCTGTCGGTCGCGCCGGCTTACGCGAACCGACGCGTCGCGTCGGTCGATACGAATTGCGGCTTAATCGCGGATGCTGGGGTTCATTGCATCGCCGAAAGCGAAAGCAACTGCTTTTAGTGAGCGTGGGATGGCTATATGATAATGCCAGCGATGCATTCCCCACGATAACGCTGTGCAGTGATTCGTAGTTTAAAAGTGTGTACGCGTGATCGCGAATGTGTGCCATGACGCCTATATCATTGTGAAAGTCCGGATTTCTTGCCGTGTTGGAAGTTTTTCGTCGTCTGTGGCACAAGGTCGTCCGGTGAGAAGAGAGGCTTTGCACGTAGGCCAAGTTCATTAAATGTTACGAGATGGGACTGATCGATAAAGATATTTGTTCCTCTTACGACTGAAAACTATGTTGCATAAAATGCATCATTATATATGTCGTAAAATTTAATTTATTATTGTTTTAATAATTTTACTCAACTGATGTTCGTTCGAGAGGTCTGTTCTTAAAATTTAGAGAGAAAATGAGAGAGCAGTTATTTTCGATTATATATACATATATATAATCTGCAATAAAAGACTAATCGATATGAAAATCATCTAAATTGAAAGTTAACCAAAATTATTCAATTTAATTTAATCTTGCGAGTCTAATTTTGAGTGTATATTAATATCATCCATGTTTAAATACTTTTTATGTAAAAAAAAACTACGAATGCTTTAGTTTTCTCTTAATTAAATTTGATTTCTAAAAATAACGACAGTTAAAACTAACGATTTTTTGATTAAATGAATTATCAGATTTTATTAGAATTTTAACCCAAATTTATATAGAATGAAATTAATTTGCAATTAAATGGATAATATTCGAAAAGGTTACGTTGTGGGACTACAGGCCAATGATAATTATATTATAATATGATTACGTATATATTAAAGGTATCTTCAACATTTCAATTGATAATATGAATGTCAAATATTATTATGTTTTTTTCTAAAGCGCTGCATTGGTTTGTAATCTGCGGCAGCATGCTAATTATTGGATCGAAATATAATAATCATTGACTTTTAGTGGTTTTCCACAAGTATTCTAGTTATTTCATATTTTAATTGCCACTGATGTATGCATGAAGTGGAAAATTGCAATCGTGATAGAACGATATTGCACATTAATAGCATATAAATTACAAAACGTTGGTTTCGTATAATTGCCATTCATAATAACATATTGGTTTTGTTATTAATTGCATATACATATATATATATATAATTAAATGTTACAGAATATAATATATAATAAAAAAAAAGAATTTACGAATGTCGTAAACAGGAATGACTAGAAGAAATTATACGTAAAAAAGTAGTAATTTAGAGATTGTGATAATCTTGTGATATTTTTCTGTAATTGTTAAAATCTCTTTAAGGAGAATATTATAGAATATTTAATATTTATAACATTGATCTAAAATACACATTGTCTAGACAGCAATTTTCTATTATATCTTTCTCATATAAATTTATTTAATTTGTTCTATTATATAACATGATAATATAGTTAATATTCTAAAGTTGCAGACTTATTCATTATTAACATGATTATATTAAATATAATTATGTCTATTACGAGATAAGCATGATATTCGTAACGAAAATATCTTAGGATACAAATAGTCAATAATAATTTCTCTCTTCTGTGAAACTTAATCTCCAATTATCTCTTCTGCACACGATTTCGTAATTTTGTACTATTTGTAACTTGTGTACATTTGCCAATACAAAAGTGACTTATATGGAAATATCACTGTCTCGATACACTTGTTATTTTCTTGTTTATAACTGAAGGTATAAATGTAATTCTAAAATATGACTTGTAATTAGAAAAGATTATCTTAGACAATACATACACATCCAAAATCAAAATGTAAAATGTTTGAAAGAATTAACTTTTAAACAACCTTTTTAAAAGATGTCTTTCAGACGTTTTAATGACGTCTCATAAAGACATCTTGTTTTGATTTTAGACACATTTGGACATGTTTCATCTGGGATATTTTGAGTTACTGAGTGTAAAAAGTTCATGTAATTAAAAGTAGCCATACAATATAAATATACGATAATAATTGAGGATTACCATCGTCGGTCTATCGGCGTTAGTTCGGTCTGCTGTCTGATAGCGGCGGAAAGTCAAACAGCGAGCGATACGGAGATTCGAAAGTTCCAACCGGCGGCTTCGGCGCCACGCGAAAAAAGACATTCGCCGACTTTCGCCGCGTAATCCCACCGTTATTCATAGCCGCGGCGGCATTATCCGAGTTCCTAAGTAGGATTACCGAAAGGGCTGCTAACCCGCCCCACGCCCGCGTAGAGAATCGTAGAAAAAGCTCCGCGAGGGGAAACTTCTTAACTGCGTGATCTTACCCCGGCGGCGCGGTGCAAAGCGCCTTCTTTCGCCTTCTTTCACCTTCTCCGCAGTCCTTCCATTCTTGTTCCTCGCTCCGCGCTCTCTCCTTCTCGCGGAGAATGAAGATATCCGTGAAACGTCACGGCGCATTGTAATATCCGCGGGGATCCCTCGCGTGCCATCTCTGCTGCTGGGGCCATCTCATCAGCGGGGCGGAAATGAGAGGAATCGCGTGGGCGGGCGTTGTTGTCGCACGGATAGGACAGCAGTGCGACAATGCGCGGCAGCAATCTCGTCGGCGGCGAAGAGATCAGAAGAATTAGCATGCTTCGTGCTGCAACGAGAATGGAGACGTCGAGTGACTTCGTCGTCGCGAGCTAATCAGGATCGAGATGAGAGGCCGCGGTCACATATAGCACACACACGCACACGCACGCGCACACACGCGCACACACACGCACATACACGCACACACACACACACACACACACACACACACACATACACGTGCTCGTGTCATCTTATTAATTATCTCATATGTATTCTCCGTAATTGTACTCTTTTTTTTTTCATTTTATTGTCACCGCAATTGCACGATCACGCGTAAAAGCGTAAACCGTATATCGGCCGCTATTACCGGTTGTGGAACAATTAAAACCATTCGTCTGACGCGCGTCGGTCGTTATTTAACCTCGCGCTCGCGTTACATCGCCATAAAAATATCACGTCCGGCACGGAAGAGAGTCGCGAATTGCGTGCCGCGCGGCTTCGTATTGCCGCTCCGCGATACGGTCTAATCGCGTGGCGGATGTTCGTCAAAAGTGCCGGACGACTACGCGCGTAACGACGCGAATATTTTGCGGCCGTCGCAGTACGTGAGAGACGTATGACACGGCCCCGAACTAACCTGCCGCACAAACTTGACGTATTGTTTGTCACGCGTGCGGCAAGCCGTTGACGTTAACGCGTTACTATTAATGTAGGGAGTAATTAGAGCAGTTTGTCGAATGTCGATGTAACTTCGCGGTCGTATTTTACGACGGGACTGTCGCGCGGATGTCGTAAATGTCGCTAACGTGGCGCGACTAATAAACATAATGCACCATTGCTATTCGAAGTAACGTGCAAGTTGTTTATCGCGATCAAATACGTGTCGTTGATAAGACGCGGTCGGGTTGATTAATTAACGTAGCTTGTAGTTTGTAATTGATTGTTAACTTGTGAATCGTTACGAGACGTTATCTCGTTGCCGATTGGGACTTTCTCATGCCTCCGTGAGTTCGTCTATATTTTATAAAGTCGCACGGGGAATAGCTGTGTGGCAAAAAAGAGTTTCCAGTGTCCTACGATGCTCATTGATAACCGAAAAAATTATGTACCGAGAGGCACTACTAATGTGTGTTGCTTATTGGCCGTTTTCGTGACGATCTTCGCAGCGATATTGTGGTCGGGCAATAGATTGCGCTAACGGTAAAAGTACTGGGCCTGGTGCGTACATCTGGTAACCCTTATTAAACGTCATTCAGTGTTACAGCCGTGTAATTAACAACAGTGTAGGATGAATGGCAGAGTAAATTAGAAAACGACTAATTTATACCACCACAGCTTCATTCGGTTTAGTCTTTGTGTGTCTGATATAAATTATCTTAATTATACCCGGATGAAACATCCATCTTAGAATCGTCGAATCAGTCAGGTTCGAGTAAAATCAACGTCTACATGCAATTATTCGTTTGTCCGTTCTCAAATGCGTGTATACGGCGAAAGTCACTTGCAGATCTATCACCTAGCTGTTTGTTTACAAAGACACACGGTGCTTTCGACGTACTGGTAGGTTGCATCGAATTGTGCATGCGAGGACAGAGGGAGGCAAACTTTGGCTTCACGCCGTATTGCTATTATAATACCTCGTTACGCGCGTTCTCGCCGTATTAAGACGCCGTCGCGAGCTCGCGCGAAGTCGTGAACGGCTGCAAGAAGGTCGCGATCTAGATCTTGACTTTTGCTAAACCAGTTTGCGAGGCCACGGAGCCGCTCGCTGCAAACACGCTCGAGGCTACTGACCCTTCGTGCTCGCAAACGCGCCACGAGACCTCGCGGAGTGCGCGGAGCTGCAAGAAATGGCGGAGTCTCGACTTTCCGACCGACAGGAACCATCTTTTTCCCCTGGATTCTTTCTTTTATTAAAAGGCAAAGGCGAAAAGGCTGAAGGAAAAAGAGCACATGGCGAGAAGCCGCATACGATATTGCAAAGGGCTTTAACATTCAAATATGAAATATTAAATCTCATTACATAAGTACGTTGCATTATGGATTTAAATTGGATAAATTAATTTGATGGCGCACGCTGAAATTGAAATATGTATATTTTTCTTTTATTATATTCGTTTCTTTATTATATTCATTACGCGGATAAATCTGTCGAATCGCATAATGGGATGTTCTTCGATCTTCCTTCGTGCTTGTTACTCCGTCATTCCTGTGATTGATGCAACTGAGATACTGTAAAAAGACTGTTTACCACGCGCGCGCTAATTTGGCTTCATCATCAAGCGGTCTAAATGGGGAGCTTCACGTGGGGACATGTCGCTAGATTAAGTAATGCGTGTCTCGTTGCTGCACGGCCGGTATTGACTGAATTGACAGTCTTCCGCTTGCATGCGTGCGGTCCGTCGGTGCGCATCACTCGAGAGAGCGAGAGAGAAAGAGAGACTCGGAAAATGAGTGTGTTACAATGGCGTCCATAACGGAGATGTCATCTGTCCGAACAAACTGACGTTAGTTGACCCTAGAAAAATTTCAAGTACGTAACGCACGATCCGTTACTTTGGACGGACGTCCTCATTGATTGAAATAGATGGATTGTCATACACACGCATGCCGGTAACCAACTAGTTCATTGATATTACGTCTACATCAAATACGCCAATTCTGTACACTTCCTGCGATCGCATTGTGTGTATCGAAATTAATTTCACGTTATCCATGTAACGTTAATAATGTGGCCCGATATTATCAGTACAATTATCGGAAGTTTACACGGTTGTAATTTTCATCTAGGATGGACTAACAAAACTTTTTTTTTTTAACTTTTGTTCAATATTTGAAAATGGCCATTAAAAATTCAGGCTTATGGATATTTTTATTACGGGGGGGGGGAACTGAGTAATCTCGATAATACAGATCCGGATGAGCAGCTATACGATGTGGTTGTTACGAGCCAAGCGTGCTTCGACGTCGTAGCAATCGACGGAATTTGCCTCCGTCCTGCTCCCGCGCTCACCAAACCTCAGGCTCTCAGGCCGATGACTATTAAATCCTTTTTTCAAAACCGGCTAGGGTTCTGCGAGTCGTGGGATTGGTTGCTCCCACGGAGAGAGAACGGTACGCGATTAGAAGGCATTTTGACATAGTGTGTTTCTCATCCTTGTATCTTGACAGGAGAGTTGCTATTATCCCTCGCTCCAGGATGAGGGTCATGCGGATAGGTCGACCTTTCTTGCCTCTTCCTCTTCTTCGTCTTCTTCTTTTTCATCTTCTTCTTCTCCTCCTCCTTCTCTTCCTTTTCTTCCTTCTCTCCTCTCTTGTTCGTTCCCACTCTATTATCTACCAAAAGCGGCGTAGGTTAGACGTAAAAGTTTCGTTCTCAATCTCACGATCCGTTCTCGCAGTCGTAGATGTTGAAGAACGGATGAAGAGGCGAAGAGGTGAAGAGAATATGGGCGAACGGGCGGCAGAAGGGTATGCGGGAATCGAGCACGGAACTCCGTGCGCAAACACTACGATTGTATTACATCGAACGTTCCATTTCAACGAGCCATCAGGCATGCATACGAAACCCTTTTAACTTTATACAGCGCACGTTCTTTTTCGATCGCGACGATCGTTTCCACAAAGTTTTATCGAGGTCAGTGGTTTTCGAGAATAATTGCTGATCATCGACAAAATTGGATAGTTCTTCGAAGAACATGCAATATCGGAGCGCTTGAGAATACATCCTTTAATAATATATTAATCACGTAATAATTTGTGCGTATAAGTAATGTTCGAGATAATCTATTATGTATAGTTATTAATTCGCGAATAAATTGAATTTCATGGTGAAGGCAATTTCATCACATCAATGCAGTCACATCATTGGTTAATCGACGTTTCTGGCGGTCGATTTACATACGAGGAACGCAGAATTTTTTACAGTAGCATATTCAAATAGGAACATAGTTAGCATATTCTATCTCATAAAATATTAAGTTCGCACGATTAATATTCCTAAGTTTGCTAATGTTAAAATTATATATATGTATGTCATTCCAGTTTAAGTTCTGAATCATTTATATGTATTAAGGGGCTGTCATTCATCTTCAAATTTTCATGTGAACTTCGTTTTAGGAACATTATTTTCACTTTTGTTTTATAGGAAATATCTCTGTTACTTCAAAAATGTAATAAAAATATTATATTGATTGTGTAATATTATTATACAGTTTGTCACAACAATTATAATTAGTATTCAAATATATTCGTGAAGGACGATTAAAAAACATGAACTTATGTATAATTTATGTATATGGAAAAGAATGTTTAATTAAAATGTATCGCAAGCTGCCCAGTCACATCGGGCGACATTTGGCGCCAGATTGTGTGCAAGAATTTGTTAATTCGACTCGGTTGGCAAGAATTCGTTAATTGGAATGTCCCAGCTTGCTTCCTAATAGAATTAGGTGGGAAGGGTCCACGGTTCCTTTCAGTGAAGCAAAAGATGCGCTCCTTATTACGGTGCAGCATCTGGCATCGTCATTTATTGTGCTTTCGTTCGGCGATATTACAACTTTAGGAATTTTAACGCCAAAGCGTCAGATTTCATGCGGAGTGATTAAAAAAAAAACACATTCATTTCTACCATATCTGTTTTCGTATCGACGAGCGTTAACTATATTATACGTGAAATAAATTAATTTCGAAACAAACCGCAAATTAGTTTCGTAATTCCCAGTTCGCTCTCTCTATCGAAGGTTAACTTGAAAAATTAAAATAAAACCCAATGATAAATATATTATAGATATACTATAGGCTGTGAATTAAAACGAAATTAATTTATAGGATAATTCTGAATCATTATATTCATAATGGATAGGTATGCTTAATGTTGATTGACATTTTCGTTTTTGTTACAGATTGGAGTAAATTGACATTCTTATGGAGATGCGCTCATATATCACGAGGTAAGCAACAATTTTCAATAAACAAATACCTATGCGCTGCGAATAAATTGTATAATCAGACATTAAATATCTAGCCGGTTAGCGTATCTATGTATAGGATAACCCACCAGGTTTCCCTCGATGATCGATATTAATTGATATTTTCGTCGCTATGTAAACAGCTTTAATGAGTAATCGGTCGGATGGACCGTTGATGCGCCGTCGGTGTTATTAGAACGGAATGCGACATATCGATTCCTGAATGTACGCTCAAATCCGTGCATTTCCGTTCGGTCTGCGAATTCTCGTGGCGTGCCTTCGACATGTGGAGCGTGAAGATGCCAGCGGCATCACGCAAGCATGCGGTAGCGATCGAAATTAGCTGACCATCATCATGTTTAGGGATAACGTCTTATGAGATGTTTAGCTGTACGTACTTTTCATCGCATGTGCCACCTAGGTGCATGTCATAATTTCGACATGATACATAAGAGAAAGGCGACAAACTGACGTCTTATTTATAGTAGCATCACAATAAATCTATTTGCAATTTTTTTACTACGAAATGAAATGAATAAAATTTTTATTAAATTTTAAAACTGTAGAGAGTTATAATTCGTGCTATTTTATCCGGGTAGTACATTATCAGAATAATTTTTATGCTCGAAAATAAATATAGGTATGTGTAAAGTAATAGTTTTGTACGATGATAAACCAATATCGGTGCAGTTTCGAAACATGGAAATATCGGTAAACAGCGAATATTGGCAAACTAATAGAATTGCTACAATTGCAATTAATTGAATATGCCGGACTCTTATATAAATATTTAACACATTTTTAATTAAGATCTTGCGTAGCTTTAATAAAATATTAATTGACGGTGAAATATTGTTACGGTTTAACGAACTAAGCATAAAACAACTCGATTTATTGCTTTTACATAAATCTTCTTTCGTTTTATATATAAACCTTTTTAACTTTTCTAAGATAGTAAAGGAAAATGCCTTTTTGCATACAAATACTGCAATTATGTATTAACACAAAATCGATATTTAATGCTTAATGCTTAATTAATGAGAACATCAATAGTACTCATCTTGATAATTATGAGATATTTTTTGCCAAATCTATTTTATTAAAGATAGAGAGATTGTTCTGTTAAAATTGAAATTGATTCCATATTTAATTAAATGAATGCCACGAGCCCTTTAAATATGCATTATGTTGAATTGTATGTAAGATAAATGCATGATCAAAATTGTATTTTGGACATTGTATCTTTCACCTATTGAAATTGATGTTTTTTTTATCGATACACTTTAATTGGTTTAAAATGATTATAACTATTGTGATTGTCGTTACAGTATTTAATTCACATTTTTATAATAGTCTATAGTAATTTTGTTGCCGCGAAACAATTTGCTACACTTTTATCTATTTATTTATTTTACGAAAAATCCATTTTCCAACGAATTTAAATACATCGAACAAATGACTTTTTTTCGATAAACAGTAAACACAAATTAATCTCTCACGATGTCAAAATATTATATATGAAAAAGCATTTGTTTTCAACTATATGGACATCAATATTTGACTAATTTTTACTGCAACCTTATATTACATGAAATATACAATACTTTATTTGTATGACAATTGTGTAACTCAATTTACTAAATTACATTACATTTGCTTAAATTTTCATACTTATATGTGTTTGCAAAAATTAAATTTAAAAACCGACAAGCATAATGAAACTGGCAACATTCTGCACACACAAAGATGTTACATTTAATTTTAGAATGCATGCATGTACATTTCGGTGGTTTTCAGAAGAAGTTGTTCTGGTTAAATGTTATTCTCGCACTCTGCTTATTCGTACATTTGTACTGCGTGATACTATGCTTGAATACGAGTTCACGATTTAACTTTGGAGTATTCTATACTATTGGCAACTTTGTGATAGGCCGATAGTAATGAAGCATTTGGCGTATCAATGTAAATTGAAACCACATCAAAACAACAACATAAAGTTTTTAATTTGTAATTATAAAATAGAAAAATAACGATGTAAAAAGGGGAAAATAAAAAGAGGGAAGCATATTTATCATAGTGATGAGCATGCGGTGAGAGAGAGAGAGAGAGAGAGAGAGAGAGAGGAAGAGAGAATATTTTTTCCGGATTTTATGAGAGCAACCCCAATTTTATTTGCAAATTTTTTCGGCCGCAAATAACCATCATTAAAAGTGCTTTTGCTCAAAATGCAAATTGTGACGAAAGCACTGACATTTATTTATAATGCGTATTCTTTTAATAGATGTAGCAATAAAAGGCGCCATTTCGACTCGCCATTTAAAACATCGCGCCGCGAAACGATGATAAATTTCTTCACATGAAAATTCTCAAAAATAATAACGCAACGCGCGTACGCGAACGGTGATAGCGCACAAACGGTATACGAGCGCGAAATCGATTTCTCGAAAGAAAAGCGAGGTTTCGATGGGAGCCGACGGATTCGGTAATTGTCGCGGGTCGCTGCGCGTGGAAATCAGAAACAGATGCAAAGTAGGCAATTAACGGTGGAGAGATCGCACGGGGAAAATCACGCCCGTCCGTGATTGGCTCTCGAACGGTAAACGATCTCTGCCACGGTCCTTCTTGCCGCGCGCGCGTTGCGCATTCAGGTAAATTGCATTTCGATCGACCCAGTTTTTATTTCAATTTGTCGTGAATTTATGTGCGAATTATCGGAGAAAGAACACGATGGAATCGTGGAAGAGTAGAGAAAGAGAGAGAGAGAGGGAGGGGGGCTTGGTGGTGGTGACTCGTAAGGAAGGAGAGGAACATGGAAAGAGGGAAATTCGAAAGAGGTGTGCGGGAAGGTGGCACGATTTACTCGCGTCGTTTCTCGGCACCCTCTCGCTAACTACGATTCAATTTGCATTTCATCCAATAAATCGCGCCTCTCGTCGCGCCTTTCCCGGCACACACGGCTACGTGTTTTCCCGGGAATTCTTCATCTCCTTACCTCGCGCCGGGTAACGGCGCACAAACACGTCCAATATGATTTCGATTCTCTCTCTAATAACGAGCATTCTCTTCACTCGCATTTTCTTTCCCCTCTCTTATTTTTCTCCAAGATGTCGCGAAATGATGAAATTATTTCTTGTTTATGGATAACCATAAGGGTGCTCGACAACACGCTCGTTTACGATAAGAAACACGAGATTTCCTGGGCACACACATTTACATACGAGAGCATGTATATTTTATTTATCAGATTCGATAGGTTGTTAGATACCGCGTGTATCAACGAAGCCTCCGCTGGTGATAAGGAGCATGACATGTTTACACGCAAGAAGGGGGTGCGTGCTTTAATTGCTATCAACTGGAACAGATAGGCGCTAGATGAAAATTGTGTTGAAGTAATTATTTTCGCGAGAAACTTAAAAATAAAATTGAAATAACTTTCGGACATGGAAATGCAAATAAATAAGAAAATTTTATAAAATTCTTTTTCTAACTGAAACATACAGATTACATAAGTTTTCTTACGAGTACGATGACCAGATTTGTCCTTTATTTTCTAAAAGAAATTTTTTTCTGTGTAAATTTATATTATTCTGAAGAACAGTTTTTTATTTCGGATAGCTGTCCTGTTAGATTTATTTATTTTCGTAAAAACCAATTTTATCATTTATGAAACGATTGATAAATTTAGTTGTTTTAAACTGATTTAGAACCATGTAGGAAAAAACCTTTCTATGTACCAGTTCTTGTTTTTTGTCCTTTATTTTCTAAAAGAAAATATTCCTTTCTTTTTTAGAAAATAAAGGACAAATCTAGTACATAGGAAGGTTTTTTTCCTACATGGTTCTAAATCAGTTTAAAACAACTAAATTTATCAATCGTTTCATAAATGACAAGATTGAGTTTTACGAAAATAAATAGATCTAACAAGACAGCTATCCAAAATAAACCATGTAGAAAAAAACCTTCCTATGTACCAGTTCTTGTTCTTTGTCCTTTATTTTCTAACAGAAAATATTCCTTTCTTTTTTTAGAAAATAAAGGACAAATCTAGTATATAGAAAGGTTTTTTACATGGTTCTAAATCAGTTTAAAACAACTAAATTTATCAATCGTTTCATAAATGACAAGATTGAGTTTTACGAAAATAAATAAATCTAACAAGACAGCTATCCAAAATAAAAAACTGTTCTTCAGAATAATATAAATTTACACAGAAAAAAAATTAGTATCAAATCAACAATTCATTGTTTCATATATAAGCAAAAATATAAAATCTTCTTGGAAGAATTTGTGATAATCTTAATCAGACATAATTTGCTTACGTGAAGAGAAAACTTTTCTCCATGTAAGCAAATTATGTCTGTTTAAGATTATAAATTCTTCTAAGAAGATTTTATATTCTTGCTTATATATGAAGCAATGAATTGTTGATTTGATAGTCATTTTTTTCTGTGTAGTTGTTTCAAACTGATTTAGAACATATTGTCACTGTAGTTATAAGACATGTATTATGAGCATAAGCAATACCGTGTAAAAATAAGCTCGATTAAGAAAAAAATAAGCTTAAAACTTACAATTAGTCGCTAAATATAAGCAGTTATAGGAATAAATATTGGGCTGAGGATCAATAAATACAGTTGTATCGATGATCAAATTAACGTCACTAGGAGCGCATTAACATGAGCAGCGTTATAAATAACGCGATATTTCGATCTCTATCCTTATTGTATTTTCTAGACTACGGGAGTCTCTTAAACGGTGTACAAATAGTCGGCGCTTATTCTTCGCGTGACACGAGCACGCTAATACTTCACCGACTTTCTAAGCAACCGATCCGTTCTCCCCTGCTCGCTCAGCTATATTGCAATCGTAACCCTTTTCCTCCGTGCGTGCGACACGGAAGAAGATGCACGCCGATAAAAACCGCCCGTTGTGTCGAGCGCTGCAACAAATACATCTACCGGTCGGTTCGGCCCTCGCGAATTTTGTGGCCTATAACGTTTATAGCGTAACGACGTTACATCACTTAGAGATAAATTAAGTAACGCATCCAAAGGTCGCACGCTGAAGAGTTTCGTTCAAAAGTAATTTTTCTTTCGCAAACAAAAGACAAACGATCGTGAAAGAATTTGACGAGAGGTCTATTTTAGACTTTCTCTATTGTGCGATAACACTAGATTCCGAAATCAACGTGAATGCGTGAAAGGCGCCTTGAGTAATAGTTACATCGAAATGCATATAAATGATTCCGGCCGGCGTTGCGGAATAACACGCGAGGCGAAATCCGCATTAATATTTCTCGCAAATATTTTTTACCGAGCAGATCTCGCGTGGATTAAAATTACCGAGCGGGGCAGAAATTTGTCATAAATCCGCCGCTGAAAGGCACCGTTTTATAAAACGGTCAAGAAAATAGCGGGGGCAAAAAGTATCGCGCCAAACGGTCACGTCCCGCTGCCGCTCTCGCAAAATCCGAGAGTTCTCGTAAGCGAGAAGGGTGGAGATAGCCGCGGTCATCGTACACGCACCGGGAATATTTCGTTGGCATGCAAGCCACAATCTAGATTACCGGGCGTGTAGTGCGCCTGGGAAAATGCAGGACATTGAAATAGGCAATTTTTCTCTTCCATCACGGCGTCGCGGCCACGCGTCGAACATTTGCAAACACGTCGATTCGCCATTCTGCGCGAGTCTTTCTCTATCTCTTTCTCCCTTTCTCCCTTCCCGCTTTCCTCTCTCAACGCGATATGAATTTTCACATGCGTCGAATCGAAAATTGTTTCTGCCTCCAGCGCATCTCCTACGCGAACTGGGAAATGTTTTTTACCCACTCTGACAAAAACGACCGTTTTCTCTGATCCATATATACATGTGCGCTGTGACGGCACGCACGTATGTACCTTCATGCTCGCGTCTCTCTCTCTCTCTCTCTCTCTCTCTCTCTCTCTCTCTCTCTCTCTCTCTCTCTTTCTCTATCTATCTATCCCTCTTTTTTTTATTTTTGTTTTTATTCTTCATCGTCGTAAATCCGAAGAGTACATTTTATATCTCGCGATGCGCAAACTTCAAGCGGATTTTTTTCGGACAAATAGACGCGTTGAAAAAACGCGTGGATATACGCGCCGTGTCTACCGTGCGTGATTCTCGGGCTTATTGCAAAACTTCACGTTTGGTTTGCCTCGCGGCTTGTATGCACCGCGTGCGTGCGCGCGAAGATAACGGGATACGAATCATTACGACGCTGGCGGAATCGTGGTTTCTGTTCTTCTGTCTCTTTTCCGTTTTCTTCAGTAACGCGACTTTCTTTTCGCTCTTCCAACATCACCGACTAGAAATTCAAACATGTTTCTGCGGTTTTTTGACAGAATATATTCAGGCTAATAGAACATTCGACAAAGCAAAGTTGCGAAGTCATGTAAAGTCATTCCACTTCTGACTGCAAGAGACATAAACGATTAACAAACTCTTGATTGAATTATAAATTAAAAAATAAAGTCCCTTTGATTAGTTTGTTCCAAAGTTTTTTTTTTTAATTTCTCATGTGCTTTCTTCCATATAATGTAAGAAAAATTATGCTACACACGGTGAAATAGCGACAGAGAAGTAAGGAAAGATGAGAAGTAAATTTTCGTCGATATAAATTTTATTTTCCCCAAGGGGCCGCCCGCGACTCTCATCCCTTTATTCATAGGAAGCACAATTGGTTCTTTTTTCCCATCCAAGCCCTACACCTCGTCTCCTAATTTTAGCATAACAACGGACGGTGATGTCACCGTAGAGAATTTCTACTGCTTCTTAACGGTACTGGCTTCGAGGGACGATTGCACCCTTGTCGCGGGGCACCAATTTTTCTGAGAAAAACTAAGTTTTACATTTTTGCCCTTTCGTGGATATTTTGTATGAATTTAAATGATGCATGAAAGATGTTTTGAAAAGCCCAAACGCGTCAATTTTGTACTTACGTTACAAACGTAGGTTCAAACATTGTTTAAATGATACAACATTTTTAAATCATTTTTAATTGCATACAAAGAAAAAAAATTAGTATCAAATCAACAATTCATTGTTTCATATATAAGCAAAAATATAAAATCTCCTTGGAAGTATTTATAATTTCAAAGAGACATAATTTGCTAACATAAAGAAATTTTGTTTATTCATGTAAGCAAATTATGTCTGATCAAGATTATTAAATTCTTCCAAGAAGATTTTATATTCTTGCTTATATATGAAACAATGAATTGTTGATTTGATAGTCGTTTTTTTCTGTGTAACAAGTAATCTTATAATCTCTCCTCCAATTAGGTCATAAAATTTAGTTGAGTGACGAATAAATGAGTAATAGTTTTTATTAAAAAAAAGCTTATATTAATACATAGTTAATTTTTCCAAACATTGCTAGTATTGAAAATACTATATTTCATGCTTTTAAATATGACATGAAATTCATCATACATTTATTAGCTTTAGTGAAGTTGCATTAGTCATTTGTCAAATCATTAGAGAACCGCTATCCATAAATTATCGTTTATGATTTCTTATATTTTTGCTAGATTTTCAGAATATCCTGTTCTCCATGTACATTGTATTTCTCTCTGCTTCGAAGAGCATTTTCCACTGCGCGCGTTCTTATCTTATATTCCAGTTCAGTTGTTTTGAATTCTTGCAGCGTCTTTGCTTTACAAGACTTTTCCGCTATTTGAAGTAGTAATAAAACACTGAATGCGGTTGGTAAAATTATTATTGAAATAATTAAGTAAATAATTGTCAAGAGGCTCATTTAATACAATATCAAATAGTAAAAATATTATCTTTTACATTCCTTCAAAACGCTTCACCTTTTTTCCTCAAATTGATTTATCGCCAGTAGAATTTCTTCAATAAAAAAAGTTGCATAAATTATTATCGAATTTGTATAAACCTAAGAGAAACATGTTAGAAAGAAAAACGACTTTTGGTTTAGTCCATTTCATTATTTCGCGAGCAATTTCGTTTTCCTTCACGTCGCGAAGAAACAACGCGTGTCTTTAAGAGCTCTATTAATCAGTTCACACTTGTAGTAAATGAATTTATCGGATATCGAATCAGCGCGACGTCGATGTTATTTAAGGGAGATGCAATCGTCTCGAAACGACGCGACGATGTAACGGCGATGTTATGTCAGGCGCTTATCCCGAGAACAATGAAGTTTACGCGATGCTGAGTGCCGTTATCTTATAACGACGCGGAGGATTAAGTTTCAAGCATCAACGAAGCTTGCACCCCGGCGGCTGATTACAGTGCTTCGGAGTATATCCGTGTTGGAACGCTCGTTGTATTCACCGGTCCAGATCCGGAAAACTCTGTCCAGCTTAGTTTCCGACGCGACACTTGCTATAACAATATTCTACAAGTTTGCACGAAGAAATTTACGTTGATTTTTTTCACTCGTGTTATCGCAATCGATACTCGACTACAAAAAATATTAAGCAAGGATTGAAACTAATCATTTTATCAAAGTGCAGCACGTGGAATCGAAAAATCTTAGACGCTAGTCATATTTAAATTTAAAAAACTACATATTTTGATGATGTGGGTATGCGAAAGTACACTGAGAGAAATCATTTGGTAGTATAATCAAATGAATTTTTAGTTACTAGTACCAAAAACTTTGTTACATTTAACAAAGAAAACCAAAAACTTTTTGTAATTTGTTGTATGAAAATAATTATTTGGTTAAGACTACAAATTGTTTAGTCAAAACAACTATATATTTAATAACTATCACTATAAAATTCATTTGATCACTAATCAACCAAACTTTGATTGATTTTACAAAACATTTCTCTCGGTGTAAATTCGAAGTGATTCGAAAGATGTTTAAGTAACAGCAAGTTATGAAACACGAATTCTTTATCTTCCTCCGTATTCTTTCAATTCTACAATTTGGATCTTACCTACAGATAATATTCGGATATACGACTCGGCTCACGTAAGCTTCTCACCCACAACAACGTCGCGCCTTTCTAGTATTAGAGAGAGATCCCGTCGCGATTATTAAATAAGGCGCGGCGAAAGTGGCGGTGACGCGGATGGTTAGCGGCTACAGCGACGGCCGAGGGCAGGAAATCATGCATAATTCAACGGCGAGAACTTCGTCCACGGTGGCATGATGCTCCAGGAGCCGGGAGTATCGCTGCTGCATCTTGGCGCAAGGAATAACGGTACTTTGTTCTTTGCCTCTCTCGTCGCGGCTCGTCGTGCTGCTTTGCGGTTCACGTAATCGTACCGACCCATTAACATCGGCCAACTTTTTGCGACATTTCGAGGACTCGACTACTCCAACCGAGTTGTTGGAGGATGTTTCAGCCGGGAACTCTCCTGGGAACTCCTCGAAGAATTTTAATGGCGCAAAGACAAATTGTCGTCTATCGAACGAATGTTAATTCCGTTGACGTAATTCTACACTGGGGAACTTGCGAACCGCTTGCGCGAATTTCGAGGAAGCACAACATCGAGGAGAGTTTGCTCAACAATTAGTCATTAAATCACTCGACGTTAACAATTTTAAATACATTGTAAATTTATTGCGTTGAATTTTACATGAATCGAGAAGATATTTTGATATACTACATGAGATGTTGTTTGCAAAACGTAGTTTTGTTACGAAATTATAAAAGAATAAAAAATGATAATATCTTCGACGTCAGTTATCTCATCTCTGAAATCATTTCTGTACAGAAAGCCTACCGTTCAGAAAATATTTACCAATCTTTGAAAAAGTGGAAAAAAAATCACAGGAAATTGTAAAAAGGATTTGATTTCATCACTTTGTTTTGCCCTGCCACTCCGCGTATGCATTTTCTCGATGCACATCGAACGTATTCATCGTGCTTTCATGCGCTTCCGTTGTACCATCCATAAAATCGCGCGACGCGAATACCTTTAGTGCAATCGCATGGAAGAGACAAGAAGCGATATTTCCGATATGACACGAAACGGATCTGTTGTATAAATACATCCAAATAAGAGCCTATTTAACTATTAATAATAAATGCATTGTGAAAACACAAAAACAAAGCTTAAAATGTTCTTTAGAAAAAGGCATGCTATAATTACATTTATTTCTTAAGATTATTTTAATTACCACAAAAGTTATCGCGAAATAAACAGTATTCAAATGCATCTGATACATATATTATATTTTTATACTATTTAGGTCATGCTCTGAGAAAAAAAAAACTGTTAACTGAACTAAATACGTTTAGTTGCATATGAATTACTTAGTTCAAATGTTAATTTATTTGAGTCAAATACACGGTAGTAATTCGAATGAATATCTGTAGTTTCTCGAAATGACATTTCTTTGAATTAACAAATGTTTGCTTGACAGCCCGTGACCGCCGCATTTAGTTGAATGAACTAATATTTTTTTAAGTCAACAAATTTTTTTTCTCAGTGTACATAAAGATTGTTAATTAAGATGAAAATATGACTTGATCTTAATTATTAATTCTATTCCACTCTCAATAATATAATCTCGATAAATGGCATGTTCAGTTCATGTTTCTCACGTTACAGTAAGGTATTACAATAACCGATAATCGACATTTTTGAAAATAGAACTGATATTGTATAATATCTAATAATCATTAAATCCATAATTTCATTAGATAAACTATATATATTGTCTTCAATATCAAGTTTTTCATTTGCTTTGTACCGTTTGCAAGTACTGTGCAACCTAGAAACAATGATCATAAACTCAATGCTTTTAACAAGGCGGTTCTACAAACAGATGTTGTTGCGCTCCGCTGCTGTTGCGCGATGTATGATTTATCGATCGCAGCTTACCGATGATGACAGAAAAGATCGCACGCTATTAACACAAACTGCTTTTGCAACTCGATCCGACCCGTGTATCCATAGATACTTTTAATCCTTTCGATCCGCAGCGTTGAATGCACCACTGCGACAAATTACTAGGATCGTGCGAATGCAGCTGAGAGAGTTCCGCACACATACACATATATACTCACACGTATATCCCAATACAAATCCGTTACGATTCAACGAGGCAGCGCGATATAAAAAAAAAATGGAATAATGAACGTAGCGTTAAATGTCAAGAGTAACCGCAAAAATATGATTTAAAAATTGTTTTTCGTACGGCATTTTGGGGGGAATTAAATGAATGAATAAATTAGATGTGTAGGATGAAATAGTAGTGTAATAATTTATTCATCGGATAATAATGATGATAATAATCCGGATTACTGCATAACGGGTTAGAATTTATATTGAGGTTTCAACATAGAGAGAGACAGAGAGGAAATAGTTCATACTCTAATTGAATCCGGCAAATATGTTTGCTCCGAAATCCGAAATGAAGCTTCCGCCTTGTGCAATCATCCCCCTCTCCCTTCGTGCGTTTCGTCCAACTCCAATTTCACAATTCCATCAAAAATCAGTTTGTAAATTAGAATGAGAGAGAGAGAGAGAGAGAGGGAGGGAGAGGGAGAGGGAAATGGAGAAAAAGAGGGAAAGAAGGAGAGAGCAGTAGCACGTGGGGGGAGGGCGATAAAAATCCATCCGCTTGTGCCCGACAGCGAGCTCCTACGGGATTTAGGAAGCGAGAAAGTTTGCTCGGACGATGCCGCGTTAAATTAAATTACGGCGAAATTGCGGCACGAATTTGCGCGTTGCGAGCTCGTGCCGGCGCGCAGAAAGCGGTGGGAAATGAGGACGCGTAATAAGAGGCATGTGGGATTGCACGTGCGGATAAGATACGAACTGCTTATTTTTCCAATTTCGCCATTTTTAAAAAGCTTATACAGCCGTCTCGTCCAGACGACATTTGCGTAAATTAAGAGTTAATGAGATCTCCAGCAGAAACGAGGAGCATTGCAATTCTATAACTATTCCGGAAGTTGCCGTGTGTACCGTTTTTCCGGGGGAACGCAAATAAATTGCAAGAGTATATTATGAGAAAAGATTGATGTCATTTATTCTACAAATCCAGCAAATAAATTTTCAAGACTAGTGAGTTTATCTCTGGTGGGCACGTACATTTTCTTACTCGCATTCCCGCAAATGAAGGTCGTTCGGGATATTCAAACTCTAATTAGCAAAAAGTTAACTACCGTTAAACCTCATATATGATTCTACGACGGAGGCAACGATTAAGACTGTGTATTTTCATAGGAAATACATTGTAGTCTTTTTAACACAATTACACTACCGCTCATTAATTTCAATACACTCCCAGATCAGTTGATTTCTCTATAAAAGATGAACGTGATATACGTGTTTTACACAGAAATAAGTATCTTTACTTGCTGTTATGAACACACAGAAAGAAATGACTATCAAATCAACAATTTATTGTTTCATATATAAACAAGAATATAAAATCTTCTTGGAAAAATTTAATAATCTTGATCAGACATAATTTGCTTACATGAAGAAACAAAATTTCTTTATGTTAGCAAATTATGTCTCTTTGAGATTATAAATACTTCTAAGGAGATTTTATATTCTTGCTTATATATGAAACAATGAATTGTTGATTTGATACTAATTTTTTTTCTGCGCACTTTCAGCACTTGCATGCATCGTATTTATACATTATTTACAAAAAAATTATTAAAAACTTCACTTTTCGAAGAAACTGGATTAATAGTTGATTAGTATCTGATCCTTGGAAATAAACAAAATATCTGCGCAAGATCACGAGGTGTTCGTAGTAATAATATACGTGCCCAATGTTATTTTGAAATCAATTCGTCAACATATACGCAGTGAAACAACTTCGATATTCGCCTTGTATTGTGATGCATACTGTGAAAACTTGTTAAAAAAGTAAAGTGGTCTCGTAAATGGCTCTCAAGGAGTTATCAATCGAAAAACGATCTGCCATAGAGTCGCTTTAAGAAATGCAGGGCATAGTTTGCGTAAAATTGCTTACTTGGAGAAGATTTCTCTTGGTGGCGTACAATATACTCTTGTGAATATTGAATTAATGAAATTAATGAGCGGTAGTGTATCAGTGGGTCAGTTTTTAATGAATTAAAGGATTCCAATTCTCAGGAGTCTATTATTTGTGTCGAAATATCAATCTTTAATTTACCGAAATTCTTTCGCGATTTTTCATATCGTTGGTAGTTATACATGTGCAACGACACTGTGTAATTAACTGTAGAAACGTCTTCGAGAAAGCAGAGCTGACAAGGCTACTTATCCTATTTTGTACTCGAGTACCGCAGCAAGGAAAGTCGAACGACAAAGAACACAATATTCGTTACTTCTGTACTTAGGGAGTACTTATCAGCAACCACTCGCTCATTATCACCAGTTACTTAGTGCGGAGCTCGACCACATTCAGTGTGCTGTGCTGTCCAATTCCTTGTTGCTAAAGGTTTGCTTCCAACTTCGTTGGATCTTGGAAAAGGAGTAAAGGGATGTGTTTGTGTATCTTACGAGCATGTATTTTCTCCTCGTATGGCGCAGCATTGAGGACATTACGCACTTTTTGTATGTCTACCACTGTCTTTACGATTTTCATCCTTTTCTGCGCGGAGCGCGCTTCTTCCCCGTCATCTCCATTTGTCTTATCTTTCACGTCCTCTCTCTTCCCCGTCGCCGCTCTTAAGCTCTTCTCTGCCTGTTCTACCAATGCGAAATTGCAGTAGTCTGGCTAGGAAACTATGGCGGCACACGCACATTGCGAGCGCCGGTGTTAGTGCCCCGAGAATCAGCTTCTTGAACGTACTTAAGAGATGGAAACATGCGCAAGCGCAATTTTTCATTACGACCGGAAAGTCCGCGGAGGCTGTGTGCACTCTGCGAAATCAGGAAGACACCCGCCACAGAAATTACTTTCGCGCAGGCATAATTCCGGCACCGTCTGTCTTCCTGCGCGTGACGTTCTTTTCACGTTGCGGATTGCCGTATCACCGTTGTAATCGTCGTATTTAAAGCGCGCCTCGTGTGCGAAACGCACTTACTTTTAAACTAGAAACATTTATCTTGAATGCATAATTTACGCATGTATTATTCAAGGAACGATAATGTTAACAAACGCAGCAAAGAGCGTTTATTTACGATGAAACTTGTGCGCACGCTTTCCTCGTTATTTTTTTATTTTTTATTTTTTTCGTTCTTTAACTCGACGAAATCGTCTCGCCGGTGCAATTGCGTGGCGCAGAACTGCCACATCTCCCTGGCAATTTGTCACGATTTGTTTTATCACCGGGTTAGTCGAACGTATGGCGATGTGCTCGTGTAACCGACCGTACGATTACGCGCGTGATGCATATATCATCACGCAAGAATACATTTCTGCGGCGTGACTCCGAATAGCAAATTACCGGCCATTGTTGCTAGTCCTTTAATATCCACACGCACCAAAATGAATTACTTCCGCCTCTTATTCGGAACAAAAATATTATATCGACGATGCGGTAACAATAACGGATCATTTCATTCAACATTTAGTAAAAATCTGTCCAGAGTCTCTGTAGCGCGTAACGCTAACGAATATTTTTCTATTTTTTTTTTTCAGATCGCTATAATTGATCAGCGCACTTGCGACACTTGGCGCTCACCGGGCTCTTACTGTATCCAAAAAAACGAGAAGCTCACTAGTTGAAGCCACGAAGAGCGACGAAGCGGTACGTAGATAAGACTCTCGTAGTTTCACGGATTTCAGTCTTCTCGAGCTCGCCGATGCTAAAATAGTACCGTGTTTGCCGGTGCACCGGCGTGGCGGCGGCGGCGATGGCGGCGGGCTGAATGGTCGCGCTTGATAACAAAACTCGTTGCGACGGGGATATTAATGCCCGCGTGAAGACGCCCTTAATAAGTCCGCGACGTAATGAAAACCATTCATATAAAAGTTTTCCGCGGACGCGGTGACGCTTTAATTGAACGAGGAGGTCGCGGCACGATGCGGACGATGTCGCCGGCGCGACGCAGCAGCGGTGGGGTCCCCTGGTCCCCCTCCGCCTTTCTTACGCCACGCTGTAACAAGATGTCGGAGATTACCGGGGACTCTTCTCGCTTCGTTGGCTCCTCCGTAACTTTCGCGTCTCCCTCCCCCCTAGTGACTTTCATTAAAAATTTTCTATCGGGCGAATCCCACGACGAAGTCCGCCAATTTGATATCGAGCTCGCCACTTCATCGGGAATCGAGTCGAAAGTTATTCACTTGTTCCGCCGTTGGCGGAAGCAAAAAAAAAAAAANAAAATAGAAATTTGCCGGAGAATGAATAGGAAGCTCCTCGGGACGGTATAACGGAAATTCGGAGTGTAATCGACCGTATAAATGAGATATTTCTGAACACGACCGGAGAAGAGAGTTGAAATTATAATACTGTTCAAGATGAAGTTATTGTGCAAGAAAGAGATATTCATTCTCTTTCGTTAAAATTCATAATTAATATGATCGGGATCGGGATCGGGATCGCGCAAGCGAGTTCTCTCGCGGCGTATGCAATTTTTATGGGGTCGATTAATTTTAATACGAATGTCGCAGACAATCGGATTTAACTCGCCTCCGATCGCGGCGGCTGGCAACGGCGCCGGTAACGGCGGTCGCATTCGGCGCTTTTAATTCCGTCGTGGTCAGACGCGTAAAAAAAAAAAAAGGAAGGAAAAAGTCCGATACGCAGAGTACTCGGACGGAAAACTGTTATCGTTCCGCAGATATATCCGCCATTCTCCGTTCTCACACCGTTCTCGCGCCGCCCTCTTTTTCGTCGACCGACTGTGGCAACCGGTGGGCTCATTAATTTTTCATCGCTCGTCCACGTCATATAGTGCCGATTTTAGAGCCGGCCGGAATAAACGAGCCACCAATTTTTGCGGCACCCGCACCCGTCCGCTTCGATTTAACGAGCGTGATTTAATCGCGCTCCCGAGCTCACTCACCCCGCGAGCGCGATCCCTTTCCCTCCTCCTCCTCCTCCTCTCTCTCTCTCTTTCTCTCTCTCTTTGCGCCCCTATCGCCACAGTCTGGCCCCGTTTAGGGGCAATTAATCCAGCGGAAACGCATGGGTCGATCGTACCTCGACACAGCATAGTAATTGCTACCAGTAGCCTTTAAACGTAGGCGATATACCTAATATTTACGAATCGCACTTATTGGCTGTTCGTTTTCAATCACCGACAAATATAGACTATTTTTCCTCTATCTTTATTATCGGTATATTTATTAAAGCGGATTGATCGAAAGAAATCTACCAAAGATGTAAATTTCATAACTTAATACGATACAAATTGAACAAGAAAGCCTGCTACGGTCATAGCTAATAGCTAGCTTATTGCTTCATATTTACTTGTGTGATTTTATATACCTTTTTCAAATTTACAGTTTTTTCAGGGGGGAATGGGTTTATTATGTAGATGCAAGTCAGCATCAATCGTTATTAAATTGATTTCAATTTAATTAATGTGATATTACTTATTCTTATTCGTCTTAGAGCTGTGTTATGACCGGAAAAAACATTTCGGCGCGCAGTCGGTTGAATATAAAATCACACAAGTAAATATGAAGCAATAAGATCTAGCTATAACCGTAGAAGGCTTTCTTGTTCAATTTGTATTTATACATTAACGGTCTAATATCTCTCTAATTTTTAATACGATACATTATTATCCCTTTTTTTAAATTTTAAATTCTTTCAAGATCGAGGCACACAAAGCAGCATCTTGCATCCTTTAGAAGATTTTTAAAAATATTTTTTACATGGTTATAATAACCGTAAAAATTTTAAAAAAAAACTCCTAAGAAAAACGTAAAAGAATTTTTAATTTTCCGATCTCTCTACTCGCATATTGTAAATCTCCGTCGCGAGATGTAAGAGAATCGCAATTTGTTTATGTTTACGAGCCGTTTTATTTCGTAAAAGGCAAATTTGTCTCGTGGAAAGTTTACGTAATGTTATATACTGTTTACATTCTAGCGCTCGAGCACGTTGAGTGCACCTACATAAGTACATACTTGCATAAACCTACGCACTTTGCTAATTCGGAATCGCGAATGCATAAATCTTTACTATATGACTGCAATTCTGCATCGATGTGCACGCAACCGGCCCGTACGTGCATCGGCCTGCGTGTCGGTACGTGCAACTCTCCAGGGAACATTCATTATTTTCTTCTAACCGTGAAAGATTAAATCATCAAATTTTCAAACCTAATCGCGAGTACCCTCCCACCTATAGGTCAGGAGCAGCCGTCATTGCTCCGTCACGCACACGTATCTGTTAGCGTTATGCATCCGCAATCTCCACACGCGGCCATTAAGAATGATTGGACCTATCGATGAGATAATCAATGTCGTCATCGCAACGTATATATATCTCGATCGTCGCCGACCACCGACCCCGAAAACACGACAATTTGCGTTCGGCGCATTAATTTCAGACGCGACGTTTGACAAGGGAGAGGGGAAAGGCCGGCTGTGTGTGTGTGTGTTAAGCGTCTGTATGAATATCGCGTGGAGATACGTATATCCGAGGCATTACCGCGAAGTGTAATGCAAACGGACGTATATTCTCCCCGGTGCAAAACGTTAAAGTGACACGACACGGTCAGTACGTCGCGTCGGTCAGAAACGGAGCGTGCGGCCGGCCGGTTGGCTGGCGGTCGCTTCTCCTCGCTTTATTCTGACCGTCGGTTTAATTAAATACCCTTCCCTCCCCCCCCCGCGCGCACGACCCGTTAGAATGTCAAACAACAATCCAGAAATTCCTCTCTATTCCGCGTGTGCGCGACGTACCGCGACGACCAAGTAACGCGTACGCGCGGACTCTATCGCGCGCTGGAAACAACGTTGCACTTGCGCGATTGTTTCTCGCGCTTTCTGTGCGAAAACGCGCGTGCGGGAATTCGCGGCGGGAATAGACTCGCGTCGCGTGTTCGACCGTAACCCTTACGTACGAGTACGCGGGCCATCCCCTCGGGAGCTCGTAATAATGTCATTATATCTTACGGAATACGAAGCGCGAGATACGAGAGACGTACGTACGTAGGTATGGAAATAATACTTGGTGAACTCGGTACAACGTTATTCACGGTGATAACTCATTCACAGACGTTAATGCGTACGCCACCGCGAAATTTCGGCTTGCCTTCGCGAGAACTTTATAATTTTGTGCCTGGGCAAAGATAGACTCGCGGTTCCTTCCTTGCTACTACGCTGTGTGCATTTTATTATCAGTGGCACGCAGAGAGTAAGAATGGCAGGGTGAGAATTAAACAATAATTCTACATTTCTTAATTAGACGTGTCAGTCGCAATGTTGGTGATTAATCGTACAGTAGATAAGTTAACTTAATTTCTCATGAAACTTTCAGACGATGATATATTCGTATTTTCACGCTACACGTTTCAATTGTCGCGATGGGCTCTCTGCCGATTCACGTGTCGCATGCAAATCGCAGATAAAAATCGAAGAATGGTGCGAGAATGTGCGCGATTATCGAGGTGCTTCCGGCACCAGTCGCGCTGTAACGACACAGCGAATCAATCCAACGGCATTTTACCTCGTCAATATCGTCGCGGCACGATTCCGTCGTAATCCGCGAGACGATCTCGCACGCAAAAAGGCGACGAGTACCTGTTGAAAGGGCGTCCTTACCGAGGAGAGGAATCCTCTCGCGGAGAAGCTCCCTGACTACGAAAGTTTCGACGGGAGTTGACGGCCTTGGAGAAACTTGCGGGAGGGATCGATTTAGGTTGGGGCATCAGTTCGCCGCATCCGTTCACGGAGGAGTTCTGATTGGATGCTGTCGTAATTCGGTAAACGCTTATGCATGATCCTCGGCGAAGTAGCGCGTCGCGTGTGGGTTATCGACGTGGGTGAGCCGCACGAATGAAAGCTTGGAATGCGCGTGGGTGTCGCATTCTTAATTATTTGTGCGCTGGACCGGCCGATAACAATCGATCGATGCGATCATACATTTAAATACAAAGGGAAATATGTTTGTAGCCGCCAATTTAAATAAAGCGCTGAGCTATCTCTATATTCGATATTCGCATAAGTAACACTATCCGACACGGATTTTAGATCACGAACCAGATACACAAATGATTCTTGTAAAATTTTTGTGTTTGAAAGCAAATCCGTTAATGAAATTATTTTATATGTAACGTTTCTGAGAAAATTGAACTTTAAATTCCAAAAATGGCACGACCGAATTTGCTTTCACAAAAAATCTATGCAAATTACTTTATATCTGCACTGAAAAAAGAGTCTGGTTATAACTACCAAATGTATAGTGAAATAGTATCAATGAAATATTTTATCAATATAATCAAAAATAATTTTATTTTACTAAATGTTTAGTAAGTATTATCAAATCTGGTATAAGTTACTAAACATTTAGTAAAATAAAATTATTTTTGGTTATATTGATAAAATATTTCACTACTATTTCACTATACATTTGGTAGTTATAACCAGATTTTTTTTCAGTGTGGTTTGTGAGTTAAAAAGTTTAAATTTGTTGAACAGTGTAATTAATTGCATTAAACAAATTCATTTATTTTTTCCTAATTTTCTCAAATAAAAGCTAAAGAGTCGATTAAGTGTCGTTGGATTTGAATTGATAAAGAGATGTTTTAAATAAATGTGACACAAATGATACATAAAGTAAATAAAATATCGTGAAATATGCTTCACCATTATTTTTATTCCGCGGATGTGTCATTACTATCGCATACGACGCTTACGTAGGAGAATCGTAAGCAATATCTCTTCCCAAAGGGAAACGTGCGTGACAGTAAAAGAATATGAGGAATGTTCTCACGGTCGACGATAAGATTGAAATTTTCTATGGAGCATCTCTACCGTTGTTGATGGCACTGCGATCTGTATTGTGATCTCATTTCGACGCCTCTTGCAAAGATATATCTGCTTCAGATCGTTAAAACTTCATTCGCGCGATATTTCGTTTTATTTCAATCTCGTATTTTGTAACTAAAAAGATTATTCGCAGAAAGGTACAACAGATGTAATATGTTACCAACTTTATTATACCGTTTTTTTCTTTTTCCAACTTTGTTCTTAAAATGCCTTTTTACAAGTTAAACTTCTACGTGATTTATTATTCTTCTCATTTTTAAATATCAAACGTGAATCTTTTAAAGACCATGCATTTTTAAGACATTGTTGTATGTTCTTTTTAAAGCAAAAAGAACTTGTGATTTATTACACGTCTTAAGATTTTAAATGAATGCCAATGATATTTGACTTTTCACATAATTCTAAACTATTTATATTCGATTACTTTTATTGTTCACAAACGTTTCTGCGTATGCTTAATGTAATGTAAAAAGGAATTAATACATGGAAAACTTTATTCGATTACGAGGAATAGAATTAGATTCAGATGCGTACAATTACAATGGGTGCAATTAATTCGGCATTCCGACATATTCCAAGAACGTGTAAACCGATAAAACAAATGTTCAACATGGAAATCGGTATATTAATGAAGTCTTTAATTAAAAGATACGTTGGAATATTTCGCAAAGTTCACAAGATAATACATGAATCGACGGGGCGTTCTCGTTTTGTAATTTCCCCTGAAACTGAAAATGTAATTTGGAGCGTTTGAACAATTGAAAAGCACTCAGATGTACTAACTTCAATCTCGCGTGATAATTAAAAGACGCAGAAATAACTCCATCGTTACACGGTCGTAACGCGGGCGGACAGATTAACTCTTACAGCTTGCACTTCTTACACCATAATTAAGGGATTTCCCAGCAGCGAATCGTTTCTCACGAGACCGCCCGGGGTTTCAAGTTTTTGCAAGATCTACGCGAACGGCGAAGTCGCGCGGCGCGAGCTCCGCTTCCGCAGACGAACGGCGAGAGGCGGAAATGGAAAAGTTCCGTTAACTGCTGCCGTTTTCTTGCCGGGGTGTTCGCCGTGTTTATTTGAAAACTTTTCGAACTTCATGCAAATCCACGACTAGCGGCGCGTGTGCTACGTTCGTTGCGGCGCGGCGGCGAATCGCCCGAGTATTTCCCGGGACCCTCAGGGGCACGCGCGCGCGCGCGCGCGCGCCATTGTTTCGCGCGGGTAATAAAGAGCGCAGAGCGAGACAGGAAGTTCTTGGATGTACCTTCATCCGGATTAATTAATTACCCNCGCGGGTAATAAAGAGCGCAGAGCGAGACAGGAAGTTCTTGGATGTACCTTCATCCGGATTAATTAATTACCCTTATCCTTTCCTCGCTTTTCTCGCGGAAAAATGGGGCGGTGACGAGAGAGGCGAGAGGCCCGCTGCTGCTTTCTCCTTCCGTCTTCTTTGCCGCATCTTTTTACCACGGAATTACGCGATTAATTTTTTAAGCATCGTCTTCGCCCACGGAGAGTCTCTTTAATATTAAAATAACGTCGGAATAAAGCTTCATCAATTTTCCAAGACAATCGTCGCGGAATAAGTTATTGATGCGTGAATGATTAAACGTGAATTATATAAATATTCTCCGTTTTTAATAAATGAGTTGGATTCATATTTTAAATTAAACTTTTAGATGATTTAATAATTCTTAATATCACAAAAATTAATAAAGTCTGACATCTGTGATAATATATTATTCCGCAAATATGCATTATAGAGATAATAAAATATTATTCCGGAAATATAAGATTCATAAATATTTAGATCTATCAATATTTCGCGTTCGTATGACTAACAAAAGTTACAAAATTACTGTATCTATTTTTTGCTGATTTTTGCAATCTAAAAGCATTCTTTTTGAAAGGATAACGAGAGTAATCTGAAGGATAACTTCTCCGAGGATTTTATACGTTTGTTTTTTCTCTCTCGTTCTTTCTCTTCCTCATTCTTTTTTTCATTTTGTAACTGGTTTCCGTGCTATCATGCAGATGTAGCTACACAGACTCTAAGATACTATAGAATACTACAATGTGTCTAACGGACTGTAAGTCGTTCCCAATAGAAAAATCGTTTGTTTCATCGGCTGCTATTATTTCCTCCTTTTCTTTTTTCTTGTCACCTATTCTGCCATTTGATCCTTGCAACGCCGAGATTATCCTTAACTGCGAGATCTTCGATATGCAAAGATCAGATTCGTAAGATCTTCTTTCTCTCGCGCCCGCTTAATTAACGTGGATCGCTTTGTATTCCGTTTTGTTCGTCGCTTTAGTTTTCTTTTATAACGACTGATATTGATCGCTAAAGCTTTTATTATCAAATTTTATTGTTTTTTTTTATATGTATATAAACTACAAAGATATTTTAAGTCTAATTTAACGCTGCGATTAACTAATTGATTATAATATTAATAAATTAACTTCGAAGATCTCTCTTTTTATGAACTTGTTTTTGCGAACCTTTTGTGGATTCATCTAAAGCATCTCGTTTATAGAGTCTATGCACCGGCTGTTTCGCACCCTGACGCTGTTAGAAGTTGATTGTGTTTGCCTTCGTGCAAACACGTACGGCACAGCGAGGCTGTAGCGCGATGTCAGATTTTTCTGCTGCTTTTCTTTACGAACTAAGCTATATAAACTCGATGAGATTTTTGTTTGTAGAAGATTATTACCTTCTCTGTCGATATTATGTACAGCCTGTCAATATATCCCATCCAAAGAAGGAAACCTTATTATCAAGTTGTTACAAAAATTGAGTTCCAAGCAGTTTAAATTAAATATGCGATGTACACGTATTAAGTAATGTAATAGATACTTTATTAAGCTTTATATATTATTTACTTTTTCATCTACATTTTGATTTGAAATGTTTTAAAAAATATATTTATAAGAAATAAAATCACATTTCTTATTTGTAAATCTTATCATGACGTTTTAATGATATGCTTCTCTAATTAAATAAGGAACCGTCTAAAGTTAGATTGTTCAAATAAATTCTTTATAGCTTTTTAAAATGATTGCAGCATTATTAAATTTGACGATCAATTTAATTTGAGATATTTCTAGCTTCAGTTTATGATTGTATTTCATATCCGGTAATCCGCGTGCAATTTATAGAACTGAAAACGTATTAATTAATGCAGAAATGAAGTATCAAGATGCACTTCGACCGAAAAGTGGCATTCCTTCTTATATTTGTGTATTATTCACATATCAGTCTAATATTCAACAATCAATCTAATATTATCCTTTAAAATTATTTTACATATTAAATGTAAGAAATTTTTTAGTAATTTTTTTCATTAACTTGCACTTTTCATATTTTTATTACAAAAAATCATTTAATATACATATCAGCCCGATGATAATTAAATAAATAAAACTAAATTATTGCGCAAGATTTATCGACAACGCGATATGTTTTAAATCTCAATAACGAAATGTATTATTGTTTTTAAGCCGCTCATGTAAGCTTTTCAGGATATTCTTTCCACATATTCAAAGAAGGACAATGCATGTGTTCTTCAAATTATTAATATTTTCGATTTTCATGACGCGAGCAGGAAAAGGTAAAAAATCTTAAATACAATTGAAATTAGAATACAATATAGAGAAAGAAATAAACAGAAGGCAGTGACAGAAGAATAGGGGAGCAAATGATATACGTATAAAAAGCAGAATCTCTGATAAAAATAATAAAACTTTGTGAACAAATTTCCTTGGCATTTCTGACATCGACGAGTGTCACCCGATTGACGCGTATATCTACCGTTTTTCTCGATTTACCGCTTCCTTTCCCGTCGATAACACAAGCAATCTTGCGATCTCTCTCTTTCCATGGTGCTTGACTCGCATGGAGTCATCCCGGTCGTGCGTCGTCGCGTCTTCTGTGTACGTTAAGTCATGCGAATCTGACAGGCGCATTGCGGAATTACGACGTGTTCCCCGAAGGTACCTGGTACTCCACGCCGTGGAGTCTGTCCCACGTCCTCCTGTGCCCTGCACTCTACGTACGTATGTAAACGGCAGATTTTCCACTCTTCTCGTTTTTCTTCCTTCGCCAGAACGTCAGGGTAACAATGGTCGCGCGGACGCGCGCTCTCATCGCGTATCAGAGCGGAAAGACGCTTGTATAAACGCCGTTGTCAGGATCCAACGTCCAAGTCTTGACGTAACGTCGCTGCCACGCCATGCCACCACCGCCGCGCGCGTTACATTCTTTTTTTTTTTTATCCTCCGGGTTACGTTCCTCGCTTCGCGCGCGCGGATGAGACAAAGCGCGACGAAGCCGCTAATGTAAAAAATTGCACCGGTGCTACGTGCGCGAGCGATGTAGGTACGCCAAGAATATTTACCCTGTGGTTTTTTTTTTTAAAGCTGTTCTTACGAGGAACGTCACTTCCCCATCTCTCCACCTTTCCTCGTCTTCCCTTCCGCGCCCCTTCACGCTTCTGCTTTGTGCTCCTCCATGTAAAATACGACCCTATTCACTTTGATTTCATGCTCGCCCCACGGTGCGCAGTTTAATATTCCGCCGTAACATCGACGAGCGTAAGCTAATTCCGACGATTCGTTGATGGTCCGTGACTCGACGAATAAGCCGTGCGTGCACCATGTGACATTCTAATCTATTTCTAACCCCGCCAACGTACTCGAGGCCGTTACCGCAGCGCGAAGCGATATTCATTCGAAACGGTTCGCCTCACAAAGGGAGACCTGCTCGACGAGTCTGAATTCGCGAGTCCTCTCTCAGCGGCGCTTCAGTTTACTTCGGTTTACCCGGCGGAATTTTGCGCGCGCGTCCGCGTACCGCACTCTCCACCGCCGTCACGAGTGCGGGTCACTCGGTTACAGGAACGCGAAACATTTGGCCGAGACGAGCGTAGTTGGGAACTCGAACGGTGCAAATTCGGACTCGTGCTTGCGCTACGGGTTGACGTGTATTTTGGACGAAACGTGACCGGGCTACGGCCAAGCGTTTCCTTTCCAGTGGGAAAGTCGGTGGATTACACTCCGCTGGCGTTTTCGTGAAACGCGCCGCTTACAATCGCGGCTTCTAACGGTGTCGCCGTTTCTCCGAGAGTTACGTTTCCACTCGCAAGGGCATTAAACGATCCTCGCGACTATATAGTCAGCGAAATAGTGCCTCGGCAGTATGGTGTCTACCAAAAGACAGAGAAGAGATTTCAAAGATTCAACCCCGTTTCCTTCCCTCCGAAATTTTAAAAATTATTGGCGCAACACACACTGAAAAAAAAAGACTGGTTATAACTACCAAATGTATAGTGAAATAGTGTCAATTAAATATTTTGTCAA
>QKQZ01019533.1:0-11651 GCA_003595255.1 Solenopsis fugax
TTTGAATCGTAAATGTATAACCAGTTTTTTACAATAAAGCCTCGAATGTCGAAAAAAAAACGGAGGAAGCAAAGTACACCTAATACTTTAATATTTATACATTATATACTCGATCAAATTACCCTAACGCCCATGTGAGCCGAACATATTTCGACGATTATCATAATATTCGTCTATCGATCTCTTATTAAATCTGTGATGTATGTTACAAAGCATATTTTTCTTGAATGAGAGATCCGTCAAAATACGTTCCGCGTTACGCACGCACGCACGCACGCACGCACACACACACTTGCAGAATGGTATGTTGGTGTACATGAGGACACACAGAAAGAAACATTTTTAAATTCTTTTTTTTCTAATTTTTCGTACGAGTTTCTTTTTTTATAATAGTCGCAATATATAGTTACTTGGATATTTTCTGTTTGAATGCTGCTTAGAGATTTTAGATTCTTTTCGCCGGAAAAGATTTTATTCTAAAATTAAAATTAATATAATCCTTTAAGTACAACTTCTCAGACGATACAATTCTTCTAAAAGATGTTACAAAGCTGTTGTAAGGATTTCTAAAAAAATGGTTCAAATATCAGAGATATTTTTAAGGCAGCTCATAGACAACTTTTAAGTTTTTGTGTTACTTCGTTTTGTACTGTTTATGTTTAATTAGAAAAGATTTAAATTTCTATTACAATATCTAATATATGATTATTTAGATCTAAATATATTATTATTTAGAAAACATTTGAAGAGTTACAAATTATATGGATTTTTTAATAAATGTTATTGTATACGGATTTTTATAAAAATAAAGTTATTTTATTATAATTTGTAAATGAAGTTTACATATTTATTTCATAAACACATTCTGTTTTCTTTAACAGCACACTTTATCCGAGGGACGTCTTGAAACAATTATGAAATATAGGTACGTTCTGTGAACGTCTTTAGGATGTGGAGATCTGTGCTGTTAGGAAACAAGAACCTTAAACATCCCAAAAAATATTTTAATACATCCATTGGATATCATCAGGATCAAATTTGGTTATCCAAAAACATGATATTCTAGGAACATAAAATAAGCGGGTATATGAACATCCACAGTATATCCTTAGTACCTCCTAAGTTTATCCAAGTATATCCTTAGGATATTAGAAAATCCCTTGGATACATCCGTGGGATATATCTTGGATCAATTTTTATTATGTGTGATATCCCGACTTTATGACTGTGGGTACTTTCCAGCTACGTACACTGTGTAACACAGTGAATCACTTTATCCTTATTTAATATTAACAAACAACGGAAGCTCCATCAAGGCATTTAGGCGACACACATCGACACAGTGTCGGACACTGTGCTTTTCAACAGCGACACGCCACGACACGATTGGACACAGCAGACCAGCATAGTCGAACACAGAAGACTGACTCATGGTTGCCAACTTTCGAAAGGCGCTCTAGATCATTTTCGGCACATCTTCACGTTGCTATATCCCGTCGATCGATAGGTTTCCTAACCTCAATAGTCGTCAACTTTAATGATCAATATTTCGGTTCGCAGGGCAGAGTGACTCTTTTTTCTGCCAAATTCTTTCGTTTCGAAAACCCGTCGAATAAGCCTAATTTCATCAAAATCGGAAGTGATGGGGGTGTTTTAGATAATTACTTTATTTTTATATCTTTAAATGTAGCAATGTTTATTTGCAAACATTGCAATAAAAAATTCCTTCATTGGATGATGTTCTCGTCCATGACTGCTTCTTTGGAAAAGCAGTATTCATGGAGGAAAATAGTAATGTTCTCTTTTATCATACAGAAGATGAATGTGAGTAAGAGATTCTATTTATATTATTTCACTTATTATTAGCCATTTTTCCATGAATAATTAGAGAATAATAATAAAATTTTTAATTGTACTTTAATTTTTATAGATACGTCTAATCAACAAAGCTTTAAAAGTAGAAATAATGCAACGCAACTGTCAGAATCTACAAGTAAAGAACGTATGTATAGTAATTGACAGAAATAAATAAGTCCATACTTTATATACATTTACATATATATTTTTACAGATGCTATTTGGGATCGAAAAGCAACCCTGGCTGATATAAGCCTTTATGAGACAAATATAGAAATGATGGATCATCCAAAAAAAAAAGGAAAAGTATGGCACGCAATAAGAACCGGACTACTACAATTAGGAGTAAAGGTATTTTTTTCATTAAAGAGGGTATATTACTTTCTACGTTCGTAATGGTACACTGTTTTTAAATTAATGTCGTACATTTATACAAACAAACTATTTTATATAATATAATATTACATAGTATATATGTAGATACAAATGTAGTTGTACTGCATTTTTATCTATTCAAGTATGAGATATATGTATTAATATGGCGATTACTCTATTATATTTTAAATGATAAATGATCAAGTCCGATGGAAAATCAATGCATTAGTGAAAAAATACAGAGAAGTGATAAACAATAATTCAAAATCGGGAAGGCTCGCATGGAATTCGAGTGGTATGAACAGATGGATGAAATCGCGTAGGAACGCGACAACGTGCCACTACTGGACATACTATTTAATCGAAATTTACATCATCAACATCCACCTCTTGTACTTCAACTTCTTTTGAAAAAGAACATTCCAGTGGATCCATTTCAGTTCTGACCATCGAAATTAACCTCATCGCAGAATGATCTTGTAAACTCAAATGTCACTGGTGTGACAAATCGTAAGCATTACTCTCATGGAACAGAATCCAAAACTGCGACAAAGATTGAATTCGAAAAACTATGGCTGCATCATCTACAAAAAAAAAGAACGTGATCATATCAAAGATCAAAGATATGTAGGTTTGTTGGATGCTAAGAAAGAAACTCTAAAGTTAAAAAAAACAGCTTGATTTAAAAAAGACTAAACTAGAACAAAAAGAAATTGCAACGAAGAAAGCGAAAGAGAGAAATAATCGTCATATAGAACTGATAGAAATCGAATTAAAATACAAATTGTTAAAGAAACTGGTAGAAGACAAAAATCAGAATGTTCGTGAAATTTCAGATTACGACTGAAATCCAATAACTGAAGTAACGTTAAACTTTTATTTAAGTGTTATTTTCATTTCGTATACTAAGCAAAAGATTTAAATAAATTAGAAAATCGTTATATTTCTTTTTCAAGTATTACTTATCGTTTTAAGTGTTATTTTCATTTCATAAGTATAAGTTACAATGCCAAAAATAAATTATAGCGAAGAATTTAAAGATTCTACAATAAGCTATTAGTCGGTGTCATAAGCCATAAGAATTGACCAATCGAATATGAAGAGAATATTCAACTGTGATTGATCAATTCTTACTGATTATGATTTATGACACCGACAAATAACTTATTGGAATGGGCTTTAGATAAAGTAGAAGATCGTTCTTTTTTTCGAGTATTACTATTTTTTAAGAGTTATTTTCTTTTCATAAACATAAGTTAGTGTCAAAAATAAATAATAAATTATAAGCGAAAGATTTAGATAAACTAGAAGATCGTTATTTTTTTTTAGTATTACTATTTTTTTAAGTGTCATTTTCTTTTTCATAAGCATAAGCTACAAGGCCAAGAATAAATAATAAATTATATGCGAAAGATTTAAACGAACTAGAAGAGCGTTATATGTTTCATTCGAGTGTTACTATCTTTTTTATTAAAGCACACTAAACATTTTTTACATAAAATGTAAAAAATGTTTAGTAGTCAGAAACGTAATATAGATAAGTTTTATTGTATTTGATAATTGCTCAATAAAGATAATTCTATTTTACATGCGTGCGTGCGTGCGTGCGTGCGTGCGTGTGTGTGTATGTGTGTGTGTAGAGAGTGTCCATTTTAATGTCCCGCCCCAAATAACTTTTTTTATTTTTGATCTTAGAAAAAAATATTTCAGACAAAAGTTGTATAACTTTAAGGGGGACATAAGATGGTGTCATTAGTTTGACCTTAAATAGTTGCTTGAAGGTCACGTAACGTTACCTTCAATTTCTTAAATGGAACTTCCAACTTTTTATTGCACATTCTTGTAGATCATCTTGAGAGCTTTACAAAGTACTATAATTAAATACCTTTTCGTTAAGTACTTGTTAAGTTATAAGGCAAGAGCTGTGTACGCAATTTTTGTAGATGTCGAAAATACCGCCATTTATTTATAGAATTTCTATCGCAGTCGCAAAGATAATTCGAGACGGTGAAAGATGCCCTAATAAACTGCAGATTGACGAGGAAAAGGAATTTTACAACGCAACTTTAACAAAGATACAGCGTGAATCACTATTCGACGTATTCGGTAATATAATAATAGCGTCAGTCGTACAATTCAATCGCACACTCAAAAATGACATGTGGAAATTGTTTACGCTCAATACATATGTAAGAAATAATAAATGGATCGACTCGCTAGAGTATCAGATTACAACGCGCAAAAACATCGAACTATCTGCATGCGACCCATCGACATTACTTAAATTCCGCGAACGCCGACAAGTCCTGCACGGAAAAAAAATCGGTTTAAGTAAATACCTTAAATAAACATCCAATTTATGATTTAAAAAATTGTTGTTGGCGTAAAGAAAAATTGTCCATATTTTTTTAACGCACGTTACGTAGAATTTGTAGAACTTTTACACTTTATTCTTCTGGCAGCTCATACGCATGTTAAAGAGCATCGATATTTTCTTGGCAAATGTAATTGACTGTAAACTTTGAGCATTTTTACGAAATTTTTTTATAGTCTTGAAATTATGATTGATTATTTGCCAAACAAAATAGTCGACATAATTCGTATTTTGGGTGAAGCTGAAAGTAATTATAGTGCAGCGGAAAGGCTGTATGCTGAAAGGTATCCTAACAGACACCATCCGTGTAGAAAGACCATAAGAAAACTCACCGAGAGAGCACAACAGGACAGTTTAAAAAGAATACGGCAAAAAACCGAGGCCAAATGCAGCAAATTCATTGGTTGTCTTGGGTGCAACTGTATTGAACCCCCACATTTCCACTAGACAAATCGAAAAACAGCAAGACATCAAAATTGACAACAAATCGTATAATTAAAATAAATAGATTCCATCCCTACCATAACGATACCGTAATGAATATCATCTAACTCATCAATTAGAACCGAGGAATTTTGAGCGCCGTTTGCAATTTTGTAACTGAGCTTTAAATCAAATTTAAAGAAACCCACATTTTATCGCAGAGATGTTCTTTTCTGATGAAGCCACGTTCGGTAACAGAGGGGGCGTTAATAGACATCATTATTACTCCGATCAAAACCCTTATTGGCAAAGAAGCCAAGAATTTCAAAGACAATAGTCTATTAACGTTTGGGCAGATAATGCTTCTTTGAAATAACATCATAGGTCCAAATTTTTTTGAACAGCATCTGAACGCGGAAAACTATTTTGCATTTCTTCAGAATGATCTGCCCAACCTTTTGGGACATATCAATAATGACTTGCTCAACCAAATGTGGTTTCAGCAGGATGAAGTACCAGCTCACAGGTCCCGATACGTTATAAATTTTTTAAATAATAGATTCCGAAATAGATAGATTGGAATGGATAGTCGGACTCACGAATGGCCACCAAGATCACCTGATTCAACCACTCTCAATTTTTATTTTTGGGGATACATAAAACAAAAAATTTATGCGGAAGAGCCTACAACAGCAGAAAACATGAAAGAACGTATTCGAGAAGCATGTACAAACATAAATGCAGATGTCCTTCAAAAAGTGCGAGATGATTTTCGCCGTAGGTTAGACGTTTGTATCCAAGTAAATGATGGTCTTTTCGAACATTGACAATAATTGTACACATGCCATGATTTTGCTTTGACCAACCGAATCGTGCTTTTATCTTGCCTTCACCGGCCAGATCGTGTCTTTATCTTGCCTTGACCGGTCAGATTATGTACCGATCCTGTCTTGACCGGCCGGATAATGTCTCGATCTTGCCTTGACTGGCCGGATGATGTCTCGATCTTGCCTTGACCGGTCGGATGATGTCTCGATCTTGTTTTGACCGGCCGGATCGTGCCTTTATCTTGCCCGATCATGTCCCGATCTTGCCTTATAACTTAACAAGTACTTAACGCAAAGGTACTTAATTGAATGGTGGTACATTTAAGCATTTGCTGTAGACCAAACATAAATACTCAATGCAACTTCGATGTGACCTTATGGAGTTAGGCGGTTTTGCCTTCAGCGGCCGGATCAATCTCGGATCTTGCCTTCATTAGCCGGTACACCTTAGGTAATGCTAATGCCGACATATACTGTAAATTTCAAGCTTCGGGCATACGGAATGATAGTACTAAATGACATCAGTCAAGGGTCCACGTACAAATCGGAAAGAGGCGGATTTTATATTGATATTATACTAATATACGGGCAAGTTGGAGGATGGAGATTAAGAGAAAACTGGACAACCAGTGACCATAACTCAAAAGAAGTAAGGCTAAGGATGCCAAAAGCAACCCGAAGCGGCCACCAAAGTAACAAAGTAAGATACGATGTAAATCGAGCAGATTGGGAGCTCTTTAAGGAGAAACTGGAAGATCTCTCGAAAACAAGGCTAGAAACTTTAAACCTAGATTCAGCTAAAGAAACAGAGAAAATGGAAGAAACTACCCTAAAAACGTGTGAAATGTCCCTGCTGAAGAAATACAAATCTAGAAAAACAAATCCATGGTGGGAAAAAGAATTCACAACCTTAAAAAAAAAGACAAACATACTAAGAAGGGTGGTGCAACGGCATAAAAAGCTAAAGGAATCAAACAAACAAAGCGAAACAATAAAGCAAAAATACAAATTGACACAAAAGTTATAGGGGAGATAGGGGCAATTCGTTAGGGGGGGGGGGTAATTCGTAAAAATGAAAATATCTTTGTATAGGTATATGTTAAAAATTTATTTTAAATACTGTAAACGCGTCCTAATGTAACGACGTTGCTAATCAAGTTTCGTTGGCGACGACGTCATACTGAAGTCGTGGCAGTAAAAAATGTGTTTTGCGACAGTCGAAGTAATTTCTGACAGCATTTCTTCAAAATTTAAGTAAGATAAATAAGATTTTTTTTGAAAACTTTGTATGTATCGTGTCCAGTTGAATGTATTTGAAACATTTCGTGTATACTTTTTGCTGTGTGATGTCTATTTTTGTAGACCGTACGTAATAATGCGACGTTCGAACAATTTTTTCTTCAATATTCCCATTCTATGTACCAAAATACACAACTTAATACTCAACAGGTGTAATTACACGAAATACGAATAGTCCCTGACTTGTTCCGAAAACGCTGAAGCAATAAAATTCTCTATTGTGTGTTTATTTTTTTTTATTGTGTGCACTTTTCTTAATAATACTATATATCTTTTTCTGAAACAGAGTCTTAACAACAGCTTTTTTACATTTTTTTAAATCTTAAAACACAAATTTCAGAATATTCCCGGACTGATTACGAATTACCCCGGGCTTGGGGTTATTCGAAATACTTGGCACTGGTCGACATTTTTATGTTCAAAGCAAGTTCATTTCCGTGTTTTATCTATAACGGCATTGTGAAGGGGAAGATTCAACCTTTCAAACCGTTCAACTTTTTTTTTTTTTAATGAATACAGGACTCAGGAGACACAAAAAAAACGTAACGAATTGCCCCAATCTCCCCTATAATAAAAAGATAAGAAAAGCCAAAGCGGAAAGCTGGCATAAATTTGTCACAAACCATGGCAACATGAAACCATGGGGATACATTTACCGCCAACAAAGCAATAAATTAAAAATAGAAAAAGTCCTAAACAGAAGCGACGATAAATTAACAATAACGATAGAAGAAATAGCCAAGCATCTATTAGATGTGAACATCCCAGATCGGGAGAGTGAAGACACAAACCAGCAAAAAGTGAACAGAGAGCTCACGAATAGCACCAGACACAGAAAATGCTCCAGACTTTACAATAAAAGAAATGGCCTCAGTAATGAGAACATTCAAAAACAAGAAGGCACTGGGGCCAGATCTCATCGAAGTCCCGGTAGCCAAAGCAGCATGCAGAATGATTCCTGAGCAAATAATAAGACTGTACAACGGATGTCTAAGATGGAGTCTTTTCCTCACAATATGGAAAAAAGGGTCCATAAAAGCCCTACCAAAGAACAAAGATAAGGACGAGAAAGACCCAAAATCATACAGACTACTATGCCTCCTCCCGATATTTAGGAAGCTCTTTGAAAAGCTCCTAAGGCTAAGAAAAGTTTAGAAGTCAAGGCTAAGGCTAGAAGTCAAACCGGTGGCTCCAGACAGCATATCAGCAAGGTAATATGGTTTCACAGTAGGAAGATCAACGGAGAATGCAATAGTAAAAATAAGAGAGCTGGTTGACACCTCAGAAAAGAGGTATACCATAGCAATTCTCTTAGTTATCTCGGGAACCTTTGATAACGTGTGGTAGCCATTGGTCCTAATGGGGTTCAAAAAGAGAGACTGTCCAAAGAAGTAATGCAAAGTTACTTCCACAATCGACGAGTGGAGATAATATACGGAGAAACCAAAATTCATAAAAAGGCAACGAGAGGTTGCCCGCAGGGCTCGATGCTAGGCCCAACTTGCTGGAATGTAGTGTTTGACAAATTGTTAAGACTCTTGAAAGATTCAAGCAGACACTTTGTCGCATATGCGGACGATTTGGCTGTCATAGTAGATGGCAATTCTCGAAAAGAACTAGAGGAAAAGGGACAAATAATTATAAATCAAATCCTAGAGTGGTATGCATCGGCCAAACTTCAAATCTCGGAATGCAAAACTGAGGCGACCTTGCTCAGAAGCCAAGAAATAAGGAGGACCCAAACAACCCAAAAGACGCTCTGATAGGAAAAGAAGAACAAGGAAAAAGGTATCAAATCTCGAAAGTAAACCGCCTAACCTGAAAAGAGGCAAATCAAAAATCAAATTCAAAAACTCGGTAAGATACTTAGATGTACATTTCGACAAAGGCATGAGAGTAAGATCCCACTGCCAATTCCTGCGAAATAAAGTAGTAACACTATTCACAAAATTAAAGACGTTATCAAGAGCCCAATGAGGCTTCAAGGAAAAACGCTCTCCATGATTTATAAAGGCGTGTTTGCATCCACGGTTACCTACGCAGTCGCAGGGTAGGCAGACCTCTGCACGAAAAAGGACATTAGAATTTTAAAAGCTCTGCAACGCCAAGTTCTGATATCTTCGACTAGCGCTTACCATACGGCGTCTTGAGAGGCACTCTGCATAACAGCAGGCGCAATCTCCATAGATTCTACTACCACTACCTACCACTATTCTACTACTACTACCACTAAATTATAAACATCGTAGTATGATGTAATGATGTGAAATATTATTTCATATCAATGGAAATGTAATTATGTGTCAAAGAATTTCGCGTTCTTATCAACACATTTTTCATTAAGTATTGCCGAGTTGTATGACATACATGTATCTCTTCTCTGAAAGAGAATTGGCTAACATGTGAATCATTGACATCTCGTGAATTTTGACAATTCATTATAATTATTTTTAATATCCTGTAATATTTTTATATGATTATGACATGTACAATGCATATACCAATTTATATTTAAATATGATTCAATCAATAAAGCATTTCAATATCATCGTAATTACTTCAATGTAATAACAAGTTTACAAAAGTGCAAGAGCACCCATTGTTATTGTACCGTCACTGAGCGTGCGATCTTTAGACTACCTGATTCGCCTACTGTAAATACTTCTCATTTAAAAAGTATTATAGCCTCGACAGTTTCGTATTAGGATTTTCGTCTTATTTTTAAGTAAGGAATACGTTATTAAAATTTCGATTACGGGTTGTGGGACACCCTGTATATATGTATACACAGGATGTCCCAAAAAGCTCGGATCCCCTCTTAAGAGCGGATTGTTTGGAACATTTTAAGAAAAAAATCCTAATACAAAAATGTCGAGGGTATAATGGTTTTCAAATTATTCGCGATTAAAGTTGACGAATCCCAGAGCTGACATTTAGCGCGTTCAGGCTGCTCATCACATGGTGACATGACAAGGGGCGAAGGTACCACAAGGATACGTCTTGACATTGAGGTTGTCATATAAATACACAGTGACATTTTTATTAAGAATTTATTTCTAAATGAAACATATTTGTACATTACATATGCATAATTAATGTTTTCAACAAAATATCAATTCAATAAAAATATTATATGTTACAATAACCGTTGGGTCAGCTGTCAAAATAAATTCATTATCATGTTCATGTGCACTTTTGTAAACTTGTTATTACATTGAAGTAATTACGATGATATTGAAATGCTTTATTGATTGAATCATATTTAAATATAAATTAGTATATGCATTGTACATGTCATAATCATATAAAAATATTACAGGATATTAAAAATAATTATAATGAATTGTCAACATTCACGAGATGTCAGTGATTCACGAGATGGCCAACTTCAGAGAAGAGATACATGTATGTTATACAACTCGGCAATACTTTATAAAAAATATGTTGATAAGAATGCGAAATTTTTTGACACATAATTACATTTCCATTGATATGAAACAATATTTCATATCATTACATCATACTACGATATTTATATTCCCCAATAGGCACATTGTGCGAATATTATTGTATAATAGCATCACGAATTGACAAAAATTTTGAATAATTGCTCTAAGATGATACGTTATAACGCGGCAATTTTGTCGAAATAAAATTTTTAAATAACATTTGTCAAAAATCAAATAAAGGAGTATACAAATTTTCAAGGATTTCGTCACATTCGGTGATCGTTTTATTTCTACATTTTCTTGTGTATTTTTCTTGGTAGAAACTGAAAATCATCATTAAAATAACGCTACACTTAAGAAAAAATTGCTATATTGAAATAAAGTGAATAAATCATTATTCGCATCGTCATGAAACCGTCAATTATGTATGCTTGAATAATTTAGAAATTAATTCAAAATTGGATCAAATCGAGTAATAATGCATTGCAAACCGTTAATTGGATTACATTTTTCTTTATAACATAAAAAAAATTAAAAAAAAATTAAAATTAAAATTTATTTTTTATTAATGTAGAAATAAAACGATCACCGAATGGTGACGAAATTCTTGAAAATTTGTATACTCCTTTATTCGATTTTTGACGAATGTTATTTAAAAATTTTATTTTGACAAAACTGCGCGTTATAACGTATCATCTTAGAGCAAAAATTATTCAAAATTTTGTCAATTCGTGATGTTATTATACAATAATATTCGCACAATGTGCCTATTGGGGAATATAAATATCGTAGTATGATGTAATGATATGAAATATTGTTTCATATCAATGGAAATGTAATTATGTATCAAAGAATTTCGCATTCTTATCAACACATTTTTTATAAAGTATTGCCGAGTTGTATAACATACATGTATCTGTTCTCTGAAGTTAGCCATCTCGTGAATCATTGACATCTCGTGAATGTTGACAATTCATTATAATTATTTTTATTAGGTGTACAAATAAGTTTCCGCCGTTTGACAAAAGTTGGCGCCACCAGTAAGTT
>QKQZ01019541.1:0-12360 GCA_003595255.1 Solenopsis fugax
AGATTTGAAACACTAGGAGGAATTTCCGTCTTCGAAATATTGACAAACCATTTATTGTTGGTTATAGTCAAAAACATTTTAATTTACAATTGTATACAGACAGCAGAATAAACTTTCTGAAATTACACTACTACAGAAATATTTAACACAAATATACAATAATTTTAAGTAATAAAAAATACTAAATTTTGAAATTTAGTAATAAAAGTTAAGAATTATATAGAAAAATATTGAAATTTTCAATTTACGTCGTTCTTTAATTCTTGTTCATCATGTGACTCATCGTCGGAGTCAATATTATAACTGAAGATCGCGCATTCTCATCGTAAAATACAGATAATTTATAGGGAATTGATTTCATCATTGAGAGAGTGTAATTAATGAGAATATAAAAGAATGTTGTTTCTATCTTATATTATACAACGGAAAACTATATGTACGGAAAACATAAATACTACTTATTTGTATATAAAACTATTTTTAGTAGAAACATTGTCACACAAAAGGACAATAAATTTTACCAAAATTATCAAATTAACATGACTGTAATTTTACCGTAATTGTCACATCTAACGGTAATTTTATATCTCTAATGATGATTAAATTGTACATAAGACCATAATATGACCCAATTAGTTGTATCAATATCTTCAATTAGTAAAAATCCAGCATTTCGTATGCATCAACTTAATAGATGATTATTAATAAAATGCCAAACTATAAAAGTGTGTCACAAAATAGCGACTAATATTTTGTCAGTATTATCTTATATAACTACACATACATCTTATACATTATAATTACACATACACACATACATTTTTTATTTAAAAAGAAATTGTTTATATGAGTTCGTTACCTGGCGTACGAAATTCGACCGTGTTGCTGTCGACAGTAACTCGACCGTCTCTCTCAACTCGCCTTAGGACAACATCGTGCCAGGCGCCATCATCCACGCGTGTCTTCGATGCTCTTACTTTAACAGGACCGCTCCCAAGATCGGCATGTAGAAAAAGATGTCCGCCAAGAATTTCGAAGGCAAACAGATCTTGCTGTAATAAGTAGAAATGAGCCGTTTGTATTACGATATTAACACTTCAATCTAATACAAACATGTCAACGTATTTACTTTTATTATAAATTTTAGTAAAAATTTAATTAATTAATTAAATTTATTTATTCAATTAATAAATGACATTATCAATTCGACAAATTAGATTTATACTTCGTATAAAGAGGAAATGGAACAGAAAGAGAATCCTAAATATTTAGTGAATTGTAATCAAATATGAGATTTGTATTTTTCATATATATTTTTTTTTGTTTAAAATGAGGAGAAGCTCATTGTCGCAATTTATTGAGTTTCCGTTATCCTGGATAGATGGATGAAGATATATTATGTCGGCGTATCGTTGTTGTTAATAGGATTACGGGTAAATGAAGATGTATTATGGCAACCCAAGTTTGCCAACCATCGAAAAAGACTTGTCAACTTTGGTAAATAGCGCGCTTAGTAAATAACATTAGACTGATACATATCTTTTTAAATAGTTTAGGACTCTCCCTAATAAAAAAATATAAAGGACTACAAATAATAATTACATAGAATATTTAAAATGTATCTAAGTGTAAAAGTTAATTAATACTCGTCAATTCGTTTTTCCAATATAATAAAATATTATTCTATTTTACAATAGCTTATTCTATGCATACGTCTAATTATACTTATTAAATACGAAATTATACTTGTTATACTGATTATACTTATTTTTTGCAACAAGTTCATTATAATTTTTTACGTACTTATAGCATCGTACTTATAGCATCGTTATTAAATTTGATGATTAAATTAATTTGAGATATTATTTCTAGCTTAAATTTATGATTTTAAATATGACAACCATTTTAGCATGCAGTTTATAGAACTGAGAAACATATTTAATAATTAATGTGTGAATAATGAAAATATTATTAAGTATCAAGCATCAACTTCAACCGAGAAATGTGGCACTTAATCTTATTTCTTGTTATACTTGTTAATGTAAATAAAAACAAAAAATTTACAAAATTTTTGTGTCTTCTAAATTTTTACATACAATTTTATATTAAAAAGAATTTAAGTATTTGATACTTTGAAAATGTCTAAAAATAACGGATAATCGTAAAATTCACACACGTAGGTCACTGACCGTTAGAACTCATCGATCGTCGGAGTGTCACAGGAGGGTGGAATTGTGCATCGATAATTAAATTACTGTCAGTCGAGTGTGCAACCGCGACTGAAATGAGTTTTGGAACAAAAGCGGGTTGTTATTTCGAAAAACGTTTTTAGTAGCCAATAATTGTTGGACGCGTAATCGCACTTTGACAGCCGCATTTGGTTTCATTGTCCGAAGCTCTTCAACATTATTCGACTTTTTTTTGCGTAACGGATTACTCGTTTTCATATCACAAGAGAAAATTTTTCGTAATAACAGAAAATTTTAAAATTTTATCGTCCATTTGATTTTTTTTCCCCCGTTACAATGACTGTCTTAATTGAGACGAACATGAAGAAGGATACGTACCCTCGTCTGCGCTCCGCTGCGGCTGTACATGATCAATCCATTGGCCTCGTTCGTACGAATTTTGAAGGATATAGTTCCAGACTTGGCGCTTTTCCAGGGTGGCAGAACCTGAAACAAATGAGACAGATGGTTTCTACTACGTCGCTCCGGGGTCTAGGGAGGAAAAAAGAAGCGGTGTGGAAGAGCGGAACGGAAGAAGCCGCGTCGTCCTCGAGGAGAATGGACGAGCTAGTCTTGTCGTGCCCAGCATCCGCAATCTCTACGTGCAATCTTACGAATCCGCCATTCATCATAAAGCTCTTGAAAGAATCAGATCACTCGTTTAGGCATGAGCGACAACGGGGTGAAATCATCGCAGCCGGTCTAATGGTGACTTGCAGTGACGATCGCGGACGTTTATTTACTCATTTGAAATATCCAGTCAATATTTTAAAATAATTTTTCAAGATAGCCGTCACTATATAGACTCAGTCGGTCCGAATACTTGATCAAAAGTTTGAGTAATTGTAATTAATATTTAAATTTTTACGACTTCAGTTTCAATTGCAGTTCTAACTGTGCTACTTTAAAACCAGGGTTGGGAAGTAACTCGTTATTTATAACGAAACCATAGTTTTTCATCAGTTATTAACTATAACTTAACTTCGTTCCTCTGTTTCTGTCTATTATAATAATTTAACTTACAAGGAAACATTCCCAAGTGTGAATTTATGATTTTAATGAAACTTTGTATACATATAGGTTACATAAATAGATGAATTTAGAAAATATCAGTTGCTGCCTAAAAACGTTTTAAGAGGTAAAAACACCCCTCTTGTGTAAAGCAATTTTCAGCTTTTTTTGTTAAATCTCAAAAATTATTCAAGATATTAAAAAATGTTTTATACAAAAGATTTATCATAAAATTACCTCTATTCATTCCCGCTAATAATATTTTTAAAAATAAAAAAAAATTTTTTTAATAATTATTTTTAAAAAATATTATTGACGGGAATGAATAGAGGTAATTTTATTATAAAAATTTTGTATAAAACATTTTTTAATATCTTGCATAGTTTTCGAGATATAACAAAAAAAGTTGAAAATTGTTTTACACAAGAGAAATGTTTTTACCCCTTAAAATCGTTTTTGGGCAGCAACTGATATTTTCTAAATTTATCTATTTATGTAACTTATATGTATACAAAGTTTCATTAAAATCAGAAATTCACACTTGGGAATGTTTCCCTGTTAGTTATATCTTTCATATATTTTATTATTTATAACTAGTAATTAATTTAGTTATAATACATTTATAGTTATTTTACATTTTTATATATTTCGAACTTATTCGTCAACACGTGATCTACGTTCAACAGAATGAAATAATACATCGACTTTGAGAATAGCTATCATATAAATATTAAAGTTGATACTTTATTTTTAAAACAAACTCTAAATTGGTTCACGATGATTTTGCCACGAAATTTGATTTTAGCGAACTTTCTAGCTGAAAAATACTGATCCTATAATTTTGATAATATATTCCAGGTATAAATATTAATTTATTATAATTTATTAATTCAGTTAATACATATAATTAAATATATTTTGGTTTTAAGTTCTTGAAAGAACTATAATTTATTATACACAATAATGCAGAGTATAATAAATTTAGTATAAGTAAAATAACTTAGTAATATTATATATGTAAGATTTTTATATTAAAAATGGCAATGCATACACATTACAAAAAATTAATAAAAAAGTAACTGAAAAGTAACGATTCGTTACTTTTTGCATAATTATAACTGTAACATGTTACTTTTCAGAATTAGTAACTTGTAACGGTAACTAGCTGTTCTTTAAGTGAGAACTGTAATTAGTTCTAAAAAAAACTTTCTCAATCCTGTTTGAAACTGATAATACTGATAATGTGACGATAATCTTTCATTCAATTATTATACATATAAATGTAAATGCATATATAATACAGCTCATTTTTCATGTATAAATTATTCTATATAATTAGCCGCCAGAAACATAATTCATACGCATGCACGCACACCTACACACATATATATTTTTACATACCTTCAGGCTTCTGTATAAAATATAGAGATTTTTTTGATTGAACATATTTTCAGTACTTATTGCCTTCAATATTTCGAATGGTTTCAAAATATTTGTTGCACTTTTACCAAATGAAATAGTCATTCCTTTGTCAACCACCGCGTCTAGCAAGAACTTTTTTTCGCGAAACAAAATATTTCAAGCGGAAATATCTCTTTTCACACGGTACTTGTTACAGCGACTGTTTAAAGTATCAACAATGCCCGAACGACGGTGCGTTTCCTATCTATACGAAATAAAGGGTAAAAAAAAATGTGTCTTCGGCAGTTCTCCCCAAGTATGAAACTCATTTCGCGCGCCAGCAGTTTGCGAAATAATAGAACGTTGACAAACATGTGTAGAGAAAAATCCGAGAAAATCACAGAATTGCTACCGCCACGGTGAAGCGAGCGATACACACCCACACATACGCAACACCCATACACAGAATATCGGGGGCGAAATCGGGGGAAACAAGAAAAAAAGAATATGTCGAGTTCTGCACGGGCAGCATCGCGCAAAGACCGGAAATAGTTGGTCGAAATAGAGGGCTGCGTTCGTATACAGCGCGCGTGTATGCCGGTTCCGCATTCGCGAGACTCTGTATCCAAGTTTAAATAAAAACGTCCCCCGTTGTTCTTATACCACTTTTACCCCGCAATTATTTCTTATAGGTTTTACGAACCCTTCATTAGCTTGGATAATCTTCATATTCTTTAATGTCTGATCGTACACACAGAGAAAAAATTCGTAGTAGTGGCAACTATAAAAGCGATAATTACGTAAGTTCCATTCATAGAATTAATATTTTAAATTAAATCTTTAGTTGCAATAATTATAAAATAGTTTGCATTATCATGGTAACAATATTTGTGCAATTATTAACTTATAGTGAAATAGCACTTCAATTATAAAATTACATGGTCTTATAGACTTTATTCAAATAAGTTGAATGACAAATACATTCTTCCAGTTTACATTCAGCCGATTGAGTATACGTTCGAAATAATTATGAGTAGTGGAATTGATAACACCCTAAGTAAGTGCTAAGAATAAGAAGTATCTGGAGTTCGAATTTCAGTCGGTTCAGTTTTTCCGTTTATCAGCATTTGTACTATTTTTATTGTTCATCCAATGATTTATCAAATGGTTAATATTTTCTTAGTTTATATGATTTATTATTAGTTTTATAACTTTATAATGCGTAGTCGAGATGCAATTTGTTGACGAACTTATTTAGTTGCTGACACGAATTTTTTCTTTGAATGTATGTACTAATTCGTTTTAATACACAAATATAATTAGTATCTAATATTATTATATCTGACATCGTTTACTGTTATGTTACGATGCATTTCGTTTCCTCTTTGCTATCTTAACTGATAATCTTCGAAATATTTAAAGGATTCAGTTTCTTTCGGGAAACACAACTCGTGAACTTAATTAAATCAGATAAAGATATACGTTGTCTCTTTTATTGTAACATTTCCTTTATTTTATTTGTTTTACTTCACCGTATCGCGACATTTTGAAATTGGTCTTGTAGGTGGAGAATAATGTTTTTAATAAATTCTCTTATCAAATGCACGTCAAACATTTTACAAAATAGTAAAATAAATAAAGTGTATATAAATAAATAAAATACATCGAGTCTACAAATCCGCCTCGTCTTTTCCCGCATAAACCTCATGCATCTCCTTTATTCGATTTCGAACAATCGATGCAGCTGGGAGAAAAGTGTACGACGTGCCACATTATCCGCTTTGACAGTCAAAAGTGATGCAGCCATATTTAAAGTCGCGCTACGTTATACGGTCAGGTGCGCTCTCTGAATAATGCAGAGCACGCCTAACCGCTATGAATCAGCATCAGACGAAATGGGTCCTCGCGTTGTAGCTCATACTTCTCCTCTATCTTTTCAGCTCCGTAAAGATTCAGCATAAGCAACCGCAAGATACTGCTGTAAGAATACGTATGTTTTTCGCGTTTTTTAGCGACAAACAATTTGCTTTATTTTATTTTATAAAAAGACAATTTTATATCTTATCATTTTCGCGTAATTAACTTTCATAAAATGCTGATAATTCAATTCGAATGTTAACTCTCAAAGGGGCAATCGGACATATATCTCATCTAATTTTTTTTTCTTTTTAAAGTTTCTTTGATATTTAATTACTAATGTGAACATATTGATACAATTTATACTTCTGTAAGTCTAAAATATTATTTTCTAGTGATATTTCAATTAATAAAGCAATATACTTTTAATTATAGAAATTAAAATGCAAAAACGTGATTTTTTTCAAATTAATTGGGCTGTACATAAATTGATAAAGTTACAAGATTGTAAATTTATACGAATATTTATTAAGTACACTTTAATTTGTAATATGCAATTTATTGAGAATTTTTTACACGTTTTTATTTTTAAATCTTGAATATGTAAAAATACTGAAAACAAATGTTTCTTTTTAGACAAAAAAAGTAATTTATTGTGCATAAATAATAAAACATTTTGTAAAAACTATTACATTTTTTATATTAAATAATTCTCATAAAAAGAAAAATTGAATAAAAATGCAAAATATATTCAATGTGGTGAACAAATTCATCAAGTCTTCATTCATCTTTCAATTTCTTTTCTGTAGTTATGCAAGATATATTTTTTCATTCCTAATTTAATCAAATCCTACGTAGGTATTTTAGGTCAAATTTTAAAAATTAAAAATGGCATCTTTCTTTAAAAATATTGATAATTTTAATTAAGTTTCTAGAATTCATTTTGCTTACATACAAATGGACAGTAAACATTTTTTAATTTAAAAAAGAATAAGAAAAGAACTAAATTATTTATTTTCAACGTACAATCCTGTTATATGTATACTGATGGAAGATGAGAACAATTAATTTTCAAAATTCTATTTTAACTGATTTAAACATTAATACTTCAAGACATATATTTATACAAAAACATAAAAGGAAAAAACAAGATATTTAATATCACATAAATTTTGTTACAGAAATTAATAATTTTAATTCAGATGACCCCTTTCTCTTAGCATTACCCAAAATTAATAATAAGAATTAATAAAATAAAATTCGAGTAATCCTAATTGTAAGAGGAAAAAGTCATTTGAAATAAATTTATTAATATTTTAACAATTTATTTAGGTTATATTAGATATATTATTTTAAATTTCTAAAATTTAAATTCCTAATCACCGATAAAAAAACATAAATACAAATGTTAGTAAAACTCTGCACAGTAGAAAAAATATTCCCTAAAGATTAAATAATGTAACGATTAAAATTGAGGAAAAATGTAATGATTAAATATTCATATCAAGCTATTGTTTAATTATATGTGGGTAACATATTTATCAAATTAAAAAAGGATTGATAACATAAAAATGTATAAAAAAATATAGAAATAAAGTTGAGTTCGCGTCTGAAGAAAAGAGATATAATATCTTATAAACTTCTAACGAAAGATCAAAGTTTATAAAAGAATGACGAGAGACGAAGTAACACACAAAGAGCGACTGTCTCTTCCCTTTTGCAATTATGGTGAAAACAACGCCCGTATGAAGAGGCATTATGTCTATTGTGAGGGATTATAATTAAATGAGGCATACGCTCACGCGAGATATTCGCAATCTGAAAGAGTCGTTGGAGGAACAGGCTGACTACTTTTTCCGCCATTCTTTTTTTCTCTCCTTTTTTTCGGCTTAAATGCTATGCAGTAATTAGGCCACTCGGACAGACCATCCACGAAACAAAGAGCGACCGGCAATATTTTTCGACTGAAAAAAAATGAACGAAGGATCAACGTCACCGTTAATCAACGTCCGATGAGACGACCGTGGCTCAACTCAATCCCCCTGCGTGTCGCTCTTTAAATACTTGCTCTACGTAATACGTGCATTTAAATTCAGAGATAAACGGCGCGTCTGTTTCAAGGCACGAAGCGTGACCTAAAATAAGTGTGGCGTATCGATATTTTCTTAATTCGCGATTCTTCTTTCCTTACGATATTCTTGTTAGATGTAAAGAAAAGTAGTTTGATATTCTTAATTCGAAAGAAATCCATTTAGTTAAGGTCATTCTGTCATATATATTACGTCGATTCATGGTTATATGAACACGTTTGTTTTTCAATAATTGATAAGTATTCATAGGTAACACTGACGTTTAATTTTAATTATGCGGTGTTAACATCTACTCTGTAGAATATTCGTGTGATTCTGAGATAAGTTTACTTTTAGACACGGAACAATTAAAACGAGCATCGGTGAAAGAAGAAAGCGTTCATTTTTTTCAATTTTATTTTCTACTCAACTATTGAGACGTTTTATGAAATCTTTCACGCAAAGCGTTAAACCTAAACAGTATTGGATAATTTAAAATTATCTAGATAAAAACCAGATAGATTACATGTAAATGTATTTTAGATAAGATAAAAATAATTTAATTTTAATTTCTAGATAATGGATAAAATTATATATATACTTTCATCTAGATAATTTTTAGATAATATTGTTATTAAGCAAAGCAATTTAGAATAGATGTCATAGGAAAGGGCCCATTTAAACAAAATGAATAATGACACATAGTATGTTCATACTTTTATTTCTACGAAAACAGTATGTTCATACTTTTATTTCTAAGTCTTTATTTTTTAAAAACAAAAGTTTTTCAAATTATTTAATATAACGAAAAGTATCACTTTTTTCGGATTTGAATCAATATGCAAATAAAAATTAAAGCTAAAAACTAGGAGGAATATATATAACTCATATTAGATAATAATTGACAAAATTTCTTGTAGAAGTTTTTGAGTTTTATGATAATTTATTTCATACCTATATCTATTTTGCACTACTGCTAATCTGTGCGATCTGGATTGTGTTCCGATATACACTGTCAATACTAAAAATTTATAGGTCACGTTACGTATACTACAGATTTTCAGTATTGGCAGTAAATTTTGCAACTCAATTCTGTTGTTATCATTTTCAAAAATTTTCCTACTAGGAGCTAATTTGGAGATTGAAGCTAAAGACAATATTTCATATTCTCGTTATTGTATACATTATCTTAGATAATTAAAAAAAGGATAATACTTTCTTTATTTAAGATAAAGATAATATATTGTTACATTATTATAATAATATAAATAAAGGTAAGATAAAATTATTTCATCTAGATGATTATCTAGATAATTTATCTAGATAACGGCAAACACTGAATCCATATAGTTGTCAAATCTTTACAATAACATTGACGTTTAATTTTGGTTATGTGGTATTGACATTTACTCTATAGAATATTTATACGATTCTGAGGTAAATTAGACATGGAACAATTAAAAAGATCAATTTTAGTAGAACAATATATTTTTTTTTAATTTTGCGTTCTACTCGACAATTACCTTGCGAAAAAATACACCCACTAGGCGTTGGTGGTCCAAAATAACACTCAAATTGATTGTTAAATCCCAAATAAATCTCCAACTTGAGGGTTAATTTGAGTGTCAATTTGAACCACTAGTGCCTACTTGGTATTTTTTCGTAAGGGTTTAGAAACTGTTTTACAAAATCTTTTAAAGCAAAGCGTTAGTCCAAAACGCGTTTGAGAAAAACTGCCGTACACAATTGGATGAAGTCTTATAAGAAGGCAGAGTTGAAGCCAAAGATGCACCAATATCCACCAGTGTCTCCTTTCAGTATAAAAACTAGAAAACGAATCAAATAGGCAATACTTCAGTTGTGTAAAATGAACACCAAGGATCTTTCTTTTTGGCCATTTAAAGAGACGATTGTCAAGTACAAAAGCAAAGAGAATTCAATTCGACGATAAACAACATTTTTCTTAAGTTGAACCAAAATAGTACTTTCAATAGAGTCATTAATCTTTCAGTAATTAATCAACGAGTCATTGACAGCGCAGGGAATTACTGTTTATTTTTTCTTTTAATTCTGATTATTATTCTAAAACATCACTTTATAGTGTCGAAAATTATCGAAATTGAAGGAAAAAAGTAAAAATGTTTACGAAAACGAATCAACCTAATATTCCAACAGCGAAAGCTACGATTTCAGGGAAGGATGAGGGGGACACGAGGAAGAATAAATAATAAGTCTCGTAACCGAGAGTTTTTGGTCTGGCTTTCCATCCAGGGAAATTAGCCCCGCTGTCGTGAAACTCCAATTACACTCCATGCCTCCAGTGTGTGCGCGCACGAAATCTGCGTATTCCCTGGCCACCTAAATTTCATATCCGCAGAGAAGAATCGAACACAGAATAAACAAGCACACCATTTTTAGGTGAACGAATACGCGATGGCGGATAATTAAATGACTGAAAAGTGATTCGAATGATATTAAAACAATTACCGGGCTCAGCTCCGACTTAAAATCTGTTACTGAAATACTTTGAACATTACGTGCATCGGTATAGAGATTCCGGGCGGTCTGAGATACCGAAAGTCCGCGAGATTGATACTGCCCGCAGAAGCATCCACACGCAAACGGAAAAACTTTTTCCAATTTCACCTTTGGGAACGAACCCCGTAACTCGCCGCGAGACTCGAGACGGTTATTTCGAACCTGGAAACTTCCCCTGCAACACGACGAAGAAAACGGTTCTTATGCATGATTTTCCTCTGCATGTGTGGAAATCCGACGTGAGAACAATAAAACGCCTATGTAGTTTTAGTAGACACACCGGCGCGCGCTTCCATTGAGTTAATATTGATACAGTCCGCGCTTAACATTCCAATTATTATGTTAAATATGAAATATCATTCGCAGCCTGGGGCCCTTTACGCGATATACATTGTGTATCTTCGAGTTATTTTTCTAAGTAAAATTATCATCACCTTTCCGGTTAGTTCGGCAACGCCGGCCGGTGTTTCCACTAGAGTGATCTGAAATTTCCCTTCTCCTCCTCCTAAATTTCCCTTTTTTTCCCACATTCTACCTTAAATTTTCCCCGTATTTTTTTTACATAACAAAAATGTTATCCCAGATTTTATTATTTAAGAATAGCTTACGTCTAAATTCTTTATTTTAATAAAGAATTTTTGAAATCATATTTAAATCATTTATTTTGTTTCTTTATAATTGTTTATAATTTCTTTATATTTTAATGTCATCCTCAGGCTTCAGGTTAAACTGAAGTTAATGCTTTTAATCCAGAAAAAGAAAATAGGTTATGTCTACTTTCAATCAAATTGATTAAAAATGTATTTTTAATAATAAGAAGAATAAATGAGGAAAATAAACAAACATCTTTTAAAAATAAAAATTTATCAACTTTTTAATGCTTGATTACAAAACAAAACAAAACTTGGTGGCGTTAGTGTCGCGGTGTCGCGAAAAAGGCCGGGATGGCCGCTCTCTCCTCCTCTCTGATATCTAATAAGATTGCTAACTTCTTAAGATGATGCTAAAGTAACAAGAGAACTTCCTCAACGTCGGTACTGCAGATTATTTTTTCTGCAGAAGGGAAAGAGGGAATGCTAACACCAAGCTAACGCTCTTTGTCCAACGTATAGATCTGTCTTTGTTTTTCGATTGTAGTGTCATCTGCGAAAAGACCTATCAATTACTTTTGTACATCATCACTGCTCTGTTTGTGACAGTTCAGCTTTGCTGAGCGAAATATGCATGCCGGTAAAAGCACATTAGTTAATCTTTTT
>QKQZ01019543.1:6501-18257 GCA_003595255.1 Solenopsis fugax
ATATATATATATATATATATATATATATTACCTACCTACCTACACTACACTGCTGGTACTGACTCCAGATTATTTGAAGATAATAATAGTACGTAATATTTTTGTCTGTAGGCTTACAATTAGTATTATTTATATCGATATATATAACCTACCTACCTACACTACACTGCTGGCATTGACCCAGTGCAGTCAGTTGAATGAACTCGTACACTGAGTTTATTTGCACTGGAATAAAAAACAGTGTTGTTGACGTCATTTCGGGAACAAAAAACACTTTAATGTACACTTCTTGAATTAGTGCAACCAGTACAGGAACAAAAAAACAAACCTATAATTAAATTGAAAATTATAATTTAATAATTGTTGGGGGATCCAGGTTCAAACCCTGGTCAAGGTAATGTTTTTCGCAACAAATTTTTTACGTTCTTTGAGGATGGGGGAAATATAGAGATGCAAATTAGCATCAGTATTATTAAATTAATTTTCAATTTAATTATGTTTCATTTTCAAGAACTGTGTTTGAATTTGAAAGTAACGGCGCGCTGTTCAAAATAAATGAAAACATAAATGTTGGCGGATTGATTATCTTTCGGTATTTAAAGAAACGTTGGTCAGAGGTGTCTATAGTTAGAGTGCAACGCATACACCACAAGCGGCCAAAGCTAGCTAGAGGCAGTGGAAATCAAGATTGTACTTGGACGTATTACGAATGCGATAAAATTATATTCAATTTTTTATGTTTATAATTAAAATTAACTAAAATGATGTTTATAATTAAACATTATTAATTCACATAAGAAATTATTGCGCACTAAGATCCGCTTTCGACTGGTTAGTCATTTTCTTAATTTAATAGTAGATTTGTTTATTTGCAAACTAAAAAGACGTTTTTTTAACAGTATCGGTTATTGCGATAAATATTATTATGTGGCCTGAGGATCGAACTGGCTAAGATGCCCGCAAGGGAGATCCAAGTTTAAACTCTGACTGACAATGAGATAATATTTTTTGCAACAAATTCTTTACAGTTTTCAGAATAAGGGGAGATTGTCGAGCTGCTTGTTGACATCAAAAATTATTAAATTGATTAGCAATTTAATTTCGTAATATTAATTTCTGGCTACTTATCAACTGCGTTTTAAAGTCCGACAAACATGCGGCACGTACTTTAAGTTTGGGGAAACTTGTAAATGTATATAAATTCACCTGGGAATTATTATTAAACACTAAGATTCGCTTTCGATCGATTAGCCATTTTCTTAATTTAAATGTGTTCGTAATTAAAATTAAAATTAATCTTATTAAAGAAAAAATTTCAATGGAAGTCTTATTTCCATTCCACCGAAAAAGTACGATTCTATCGCACTCGTGATACCGTTTCTGAAACAAAGGAATGCATTTTATTAGTGCCTCTAGAATTTAAAACATGTAATACTGGAAAGCGCATTGTATTGTTTTCCGTGGCCCTAAAATGAGTTCAACATCTGTATGTACAAGAGAGAAAGCTATAGAGTCTTATTTGTCCGTATTGCGCAAGCGTATCGTCCATGATTACAATTTGAGAAAGGTATCATAATAATGTTTAACTGACGTACGGAGAATTATAAGAATTTTAATGTTTGTTATATGTATATTATTTTTATAACCTAAAATAAGAATATGTGAATACAAAAGTACGTGATGTTTATTTTACTTTTCTAAATATTTTGTGAATATTACTAAATTTGATCAGTTGCAATGGTAGGTCACCATAGCAACGATGATATCGGGGCATGCGTAGTGCAGACAAATAGGATTCTATAGCTTTTTTTGCACAGATATAGGCCTCATGTTCGTGCCTGTATTCCCCTTCCATATATGTACATGTATGTTCCAGTCTCAGAATTGCTAAAACTGAAATGACAATAGCCATCAATCGAAAGTTACAATCTTAATATTATAATAAAAATATTTCAGTTTTAATAATTAAATCATCGAAAATTTTATTTATATTTTGTTTATATTGTGTTTAATAATAATAATTAAAATTTCAATGATTAAAATATTTTAATTTTTATAATCAAAAAGTTTTGTTTTTGATTATAAAAATTTAAAGATTTATATTAAGTATATTTATATATTTAATATAACTGCATATGCATACTTCTGGAGGGGCAAAATTATTTTTGCACATGAACGGCCAATTCTTTTTACACGCTCTGACGTTGGCTACAAAATCTATTGAAAATCCATCAAAACTTTTTTGCGCTTACCCAATAAATTTTAAGCTAAAATATTTTAAGCTTTCGGCATTGCTACTAAAATTCTTGTAAAACGATTGGTCCAATATATTATCTATCCAATTAATACAGTCCAGTCTTTGTATTCCTAACATGTGTGTGTTGGGACCAAACTTCCTATTCTTAACATTCTCTCTCTGATCCTATTTTAATGGCATACGTAAAAAATTGTTGGGGTTTTGACTCGTTTTTTTACTCTGATTTTACACGTATGGTTGCATATCACTTATTTGCTATCCTCGATATAGGACAACATTTATTAAATTATATGACGAAATCTTGTATAAATATTGCAATTAGCAATTACACTACCGCTCATTAATTTCAATACACTCCCAAATTAGTTGATTTCTCTATAAAAGATGAACGTGATACGTGTGTTTTACACAGTAAATTACAGTAAATAAGTATCTCTACTTGCTGTTATGAACACTTTCAGCATTTGCATGCATCGTATTTATACATTATTTATTAAAAAATTATTAAAAACTTCACTTTTCGAAGAAATTGGATTAACAGTTGGTTAGTATTTGATCCATGGAAATAAACAAAATAGCAAGATCACAAGGTGCTCGTAGTAATATCAAATATCCGTGCCCAATGTTATTTTGAAATCGGTTCGTCAACATATACATAGTGAAAGAACTTCGGTATTCGCCTTGTATTACTGTGAAAACGTAAAGTTAAAACATAAAGTGGTCTTGCAAATGGCTCTCAAGGAGTTATCAATCGAAAAACGATCTGCCAAAGTCGCTTTAAGAAATGCAGGATATATTTTGCGTGAAATTGCTCGCTTGGACAAGGTTTCTTTTGGTGGCGTACAATATACTCTTGTGTATTGAAATTAATGAGCGGTAGTGTATGTATGTACATTTACAAAAATAGATGTAGAAGTATTGACTTTTTATAAAATATTAATAATTGTTTGTTCAATTAATTTCGAAATAGTATTTCGGTAAAACTAACGATATGGCGAATTATCTTAGTGATATATTTGCAAAATTAAATTCGGAAAAAAATTGTTCAATAATTAAGAACAATATTTTTAGCTATGTTATGTGTAAAACATTTAGGAATATAATTAAACCAAATAAATGTTTACAAAAATGCACAATTATTCCTAAATTATAATGTAGGAATATTGCTGTATGAAATATTACACATTCAGCATGGTAACATTTTAAATAAAGAATTAAACGGTTTTTTAAATATTTGTAAAATATTTACATCTTAAATTTAGATTTATTTAATTTTTGACAAATATTAGAGATTTTATTTCGACAAAATTGCTGCGTTCTAACGTAGGGTAAAGTCGCCTATTATGGGACAGGTCCCTAATATGAGGTAGCAAGGTTTCTGCTACATTAATAAACGCATGTGGTTGGTACCATCATAAAATTATTACTCTTGGGGTGAAATCTATTTAGTAGAAAATTCATTATTAGATCATGCATGCAGTCGTTGAAAAAAATTTTTTTTTAAATTGGATGTCAAAATTTATTTAGATGAGTCTTTAAACCTTGTTTATTATAAAATAAACAAATATTTTATGATAAATTCTGCATGCAATGATAGAGTAAAGTCGTATTAATAAAAAAATACGGGATGTGATGATTTGCTTAATTATAAATATTAGATTTGGTGATCGTGAAGCCGCAAGTGGAACTCATAATATGAGACACTCAAAAATTCTTATTTATTATTGCATATTCCGACTTCGAGAACTTTCCAAAATGCTATAATAAAGTTTTTTATTGAGGACTTTCGAATTATGAGGCTTGAAAGTTATGGTCTTCAGCATTAGCACTGAGACTTTAAAATATCTCGAAGAGAATAAATTTTGGAGAAAAATGTTATGTATGAAAGTTTTTGAGTATCGAAAGAACTATTTGATTGGTCAACTAGATTTGGTCTGGAGCCTAATTTGAACCTAGTAAGGTCCAAGTCGATAAGACCCATCTCATAAAAAAACCTTTGTATCTCATACTAAGAACCCTTTTTTTGAATTAACAAAATCAGGAATTTTGATAAAAAATTTCATATGTAACAAAGTATAACTATTATCGATTGCTAACTTTTGGCGATGAAACTTAAATATATTTACTATAATTTGGATATAAAATTAGGAGTTAATGGTCAATTAAATAAATTATAAGCCTTTAAAAAAAGGTATCTCATAATAGGCAACTTCACCCTATCATCTCAGCGCAATTATTGAAAATTTTCGTCAATTCGTGATGCTATTATTGTAAAATATTCGCACAATATGCCTATGGAGGTACAATAATAAATAACCCAAAAATTATAATTTCTGAATTGTCTGTGAAAATTTATATTCTGTAAAAATAAAGATAATATTGATGAGAATTTAGTACACTGAATAAAGAGCTAATGATATTTTTATTCGTCAATCAGTACACCAAATCGTTACATCAAACCATTTAAAAATATTATGAAATTTTTATGATTTAAAATATTCAAATCAGAAAACTTTAAGTTATTATGATAAATAACCCTTACGAAAAGTATACCCAACTTAGACGTTGATGATCCGAAATGATACTCAAATTGAATGACAACTTCCAAATAAATCTCCAACTTGAGGGTTAACATTTAATTTGAGTGTCATTTCAGATCACCAACCTAGTTGAGTGTATTTTTTCGTAAGGAAAGTGATATAAATACAGTTAACAAATAGTAAATATACATGTGAAATAGTAAAAGACCAACATAGGAAAAGATTTAAGAATACGAAGATATTTGGAATATAAAGATTTGACTGTAAGTAGCAATGACAGTGAATTACGGCTGCTTACAGTTGTACAGAAAAGTAACAAAAAGCCAAAGGTAATCTAAGCGGAAATTGTAAACCGTATTCGCATTCAATATTTCGCATTTTAATACACATTCAAAATCATATGTACAAAATATACATCACACAATTTTTCTAATGACAAAATTTACTACTTCATATCAAGTGCTAGAAAACTGATTTTTAGTATTTTTGATCTTTTATTTTATCCTTAGCACTAGACTCTGATCAGAATATAAATTCGAATCCAAGAAACAAACATTTAAAGATTACAAAATTTAAGGAAGATTATATATAATATATGAAACTATAATTTTAGACGATGCATTTTATATTATTCTTATATATGAAGTAAATTTATGAAAAATGGATATTCACATAATTTTTTTATAGAATTACGAATTGTTAATAAAAAATTATATTTGAGGCTCCTGACTAGTCGCCGCGGCATATAACAACGTGATGTCATAAGCAAGAAATCACACATAAAAGTTTCTTGCGTACTATTTGTAAATAAAGAGAATTTGAATAAAACAAAATAATAAGATCACTTTAAAACTTGTAAAAATGGGCCTCAACAATAGTATTCTTTTCAATCTTGACAGTTAGTAAATAGTCGTAAAAAGTATGAGAAGTGAAATCTGTTCAGGAAAACATACGGTTAGGCTGAAATTTCTTGCGTGTTATTTGTAAATAAAGAGGATTTGAATAAAATAAAATAATGAGATCATTTTAAAACACTTATAAAAATAGATCTCTTAGTTCTCCTTTTTTCGCCAAACAATCAGTAAGTCATAAAAAAACACGTAAAGTGAAACCTATATTCAGGCAGAAAAACACACGGACAACTGTTGAAAAGAGTAAAAAATATGCTTGTACGTGTAATTTAAGATAACTTTACTTAAATTGAAAGATAACTTTACTTGCGACCTATTTTTACAAATTTGGTAAATACGAGACATGTCATATTTTGACAATGCGTAACACATAATAACGAAATGACATGCAAGACATTTCATGTTACAACATGTCACGTTTCACGCCTATTAGTTCTAATTTTTTCTGCGATACTACTCAGTGACTCGTCGTCACTGTCAACGCAGAGTTCTCGACTAACTAATCAAGAACTTTAATATGTGTACGTATAAAGCTTTTATTATTTTACTCAGAAAGCAACCCTAACAGCACACTTCATCCCGGGGACGTCTTCGGGCATTCCGAGGACGCCCCCGGGTGTCCCGGGGACGTCCCCGGAATGAAGTGTACTGTTAAGGAAAATGCTAGCAATTTGTTAGTAAATTGGCAATAAATTAATTTTGACTGCAGATTTGTAGCCATTTGTTCGATCAATTTATTGACATTTTTTGACAAAGCATATGACATGCCTATTGATTATGTTATCAGATATCAAACAAGATCTATACACGCGAGCAATTTGACAAGAGATTGGTAGAAATTGAACAGAAACTACAAATCCTATTAGATTTCTGCCACCAACCTACTAGAATGTATGTGAGCAGATTTTGTTATATTTTTGACGGCATTTTGCAGACATTATCATCTAATCAGCCAAATCTGACAAATCAGATTTCATCATATATCTGTTACAAATTTTATCAGTAGAAAAATTGCAAAGGTGGCGCAAAATCTGCTAACTTGATATGATAGCAGATTGTCGTCAAAAAACAAGAAAAACCTGCACTCAACCTGTCAACTGATTGACGGCAGAAATTGAGCAGAATGCTATCACTAAATACAATAATGGCAATAATTTTGAGAAAAATGATGTTGCGCGCGAAATTCTAGCCCTGTCATTCGTAATCTTTAAACTCTTCCCGTTTGAAAATTATTATAGCCTCAACATTTTGGTATTAGAATTTTCGTCTTAAAATCTTCCAAAGAATCTGTCATTAAAATATTTATCGTGGGTTTTGGAACACCCTGTATAAGCAAGAATATNTTGCGTTTTAATATAATATATATTTCTATTAATAAAATAGTTTACAATTATTTCTTTAAAATAAAAATTAAAGAAGAATAGAAATATCATTTTTAAACATTTTTTAGTAGCAATAATATTTTAAATATCTGCAAAATAGAATTTGCACGATTTCTTTTATCAATTTGCCATTAGATTGTATCGCGCAGATCCTCCCCGATTTCTGCCATCAATCTGCCAATCGGTTTCGTCAGCAGACTTTCCTTGGTTTTTAGTGATAATCTGATGTCAACAGACTTTATTCACACAATACACGTTTATAGCGGACACCGATGGTGTTGAATTTGTTGTCATTTTCTGAGCAAATTTATTGTGTAATTTGGCGACAATTTGCTAATTAATTTACTTACTGGATATTACAGACTCTGTGAAATCTGTTGTATTTCTGCCATCAAGAATTAGTAGCATACTCTGTTTAAAATCTATCTCTACAGGTTTTGCTATCTGGATTATTTATCTAAAGCTATTTATATTTTATTATAGGTATATGTCACACTAAAACGAATATAGATATTATAATATGCGATGCGAATACGGTTTTTATGTATACATAGATTTGAATACTCTTGGAAAACGAAGAATTTTTCAATCGAATGCTATTGTTAGTATTTTTAGTTTTTATGTTACGTTTTATTAATAATATGCATAATATCAGTATGTTGTATGATAATTGTTGCATACGTTATGCGATCGCACGCAATGTGTTTGTATTATATTAATTATTGTATTATTTTGAGATTGTATATATTTATAATTATTATAATAGCAATAGAGAGGAAGAAGTTTTTGTCCCAAAATTCCTGTTATTTTATAAATTGAAAGTTGATTGAGTGCATTTCCAGTATTTAAGTATTAATTTCGAAAAAGGTATTAAGATCGTGTATTATAAAAAAATCATTTACATATACTTAACATGTAATGAGTGAAAATGTTGTGAGCTTATTATTAGAATCAAATTATATTCTTATTGTACATTTTTTATCCAATTTTTATTCAAATAATATTCAAAATAGAAATATTATGCTTTTTATTTCTCCTTCTACGTATTTAAATGTAAACTGGCTAGGTACAACAGCATATAAAAGTAGTTTATATAGCATTCAGCTGATTCATATTATGTTTTATCATGTATTAACTTTTATGTTGCATCTTTTTTTAATAAATTTTTGTATTTCAAAATTTTTATAAATAACATTTAAATTTAATTTATCATAAATTGTCTACCCACTAAGCAAGGAACATTAAATAAACGTTTTGTAACGTTGATTTCTTGTGACTTTTATCAACGTTCTCATTATACATATTTTTAAAACATTATCTAATAATGTGATAATTCCGAATGTTTAAAAAACTTTTCAATAATATTATTCCAAATGTTTTTTCAACGTTCTTATATAATATTGCATAAACATTTTTAAATCGTTACTTAATAATGTTATTTCTAAATGTTAAAAAAACATTTTAATGATATTATTTCCAAACATTTTATGAGTGTTGCTTTGCAATGAAATTTGTATATCCATAACCATTAATAAATTCGCGGTCGATTGCTTTTGATAACGTCGAATAAACGTGATAGTAAGTGTGTGTTTCTTGGAACAGATATTAATTGCCAAAAAATTATTCAACAGTGTTCGATAATAAGAAATTAATAAATTTATTACTAAAATCAGTCAACCGTTTATTATATCATCATTACATGTTGCTATGATTTACTGGGTAATGACAGATTTTGTGATGCTTCTTCAACATTTACAATAAATTCTGAAATCAATCCGACCGAAAATCAATTTTGCAACTAATTTGTTTATAACAATTATAACTATATATTATACTATAATGTAATCATTAAGAAAGCGTCATAAAATTTTCTTTAGTAATTTTTTCCGTAGAATCTCTATAACCAAATTTTAATAATTTGTTTATAACAATTGGTTACAAAATTGATTTTTGCAACGTGCTTTTTTACGTTAATAATGTTTTTTCATGCTTCGGTACTACTATTTCCAATTGTTATTTTTTTACTTTCTTTACTGGTCATGGGAATAGGTTTTAATTATTTATATAGTTTATATAGTTTATTTTAGAAATATCTAAGGCTAAACGGTCAAAGGGCTAGTGAGAGTGTTCGCGCAATACTCAACACTCAAATTTCTTCCTATTCACATTAACTTTACTTCAAATGAAACTTTTTATCAACGATGTCACAATTCTACGTTTAGCTCAATGTTAGCGTGTTAGGTTACTGTTACGAGGATCTTAGGTTCGAATCCCGCCAGCGCCGATGCGTTTTTAAAGTTGTAATATAATGCGTAATTATTAACTTAAGAATCTTTTATGCGAAACAGTGAATACAATTAAGCTATAAGAATAGTAAAATCTGGTAAAAAAAATTTTTTTTATTTTTAAAACTAAAAAGTAATGTTGAAACATTAGAAAAACATTGATGCAACATTATATGCAACGTTGCATATCTCCCATTTCAATGTTACGGAAACCTTAAGATATGCGTCAAAGTTCATTGCAATGACGTTGTTATAACGTTACAAACTACAAGTTCTAAAACATGTTGCTAGGATATCGTTGCAGTAACATTGCTGAAATAATATTTTGCATTTTTATATTATCATTAGAACAATCTACACATGCGCGCGCTTACACACACACACACCACACAGTGATGCGTTCAGACTCCCCCTCTCTTCCTGAGTGTCACGGGTTTATTTTATCCTTATTGTTAAATAAACAAAATATTTATAGACAAGAATAAAATCTCTGAAAGGGATACTCAGCATGGAATCTGAACACACCCCAGGCGCACGATATTATTTATATACTCGGATATTTATTTTCTATTTCTAAATATTTTTTTAATTAAAAAAAATATTAAGTAAATATATGAAATATTAATCCATGAGATAATTAATGATATCGCAGTAGAACTATTAAAAATTATATGAAAAAATTATGTTTCTATTATTATTCTTATTCTCAATTTTCTAATATCATTTTTGATAAAATAAAATAAAATTATAATATATTTTTTAAAACAATTAATACTTTAGAGCAAAAATGAGATCTCGTGGGTTATCAATTCGTTTCTTAAAATAACTCACAATAAATATTAACGCGATATAATTCTTTAAACACCAAATTTATTATATAGCCATAAAATTATACCAATAGGTAGAAGTTCATTGAGTATATAGACCGAAATTTATCATTTAGTGAAGAGCGAAAAAAAATGTTTTTGTGAAATAGAAAGGGGAGGAGAGTTGTGGAATACATAACTATATAATGTCATAAAAGGTATATGGACCCTAATAGCACAAGACGTCCTTAGGATGATCCTGAATTCGTCCTGAATGTCCAGAGACGTGAATGGGACGGGTACTGTGGTCATTGTCGAATCCAAAATCTTCATTTTTTGAATTCATTTTTATCCATTTTAAATATTTTGAATCCATTTTCATTTACTGGGATATATATTGTTCAGAAACATAAGCATTTGTAGCTAAACGGAATAATGCAGATGAAAAAATCATTGGGGTTATCAAAATCATAGAGGTTACGTGTTTGATGTGTTTATAATCCATACGGCACAAATCTCCTAGGGACGTTCAAAGGATGTCCTAAGGACGTCTTTGGTATGTTCAAAGGATGGCTTAAGGGTGTCCTTGGGATGTTTTTTTAGGTCGTCCTGGGATGTTATAATTGGTGAAAGTTTCGGATAGGAATTTAATACGAACTTTTCCGAATCTTTACGAACCGTTCCAAAATCTGTGTTCGTTCCAAACCGAATCAAATTTGTAATTTCTTTTTCAATCCGTGCATCAACTCCAAGTTCTATCCGAATGAATCCGACACCAATCCGATCATTCAATCCTTTTTAATCCAGGAGTCCAATCCAAATGAATCCGACTTATATATCCTGATAATCTTTTCAATCCTTCTCAATCCGTGAGTCCAATCCAAATGAATCCGAGACTCGTTCGGACAAGGTTTTCAATTCTTAATGCCGTTCTCGAGTTTTAATCGGAATAAACAAATCCGGTAACAATTCGAAAAAAACTTTCTAACTATATTTCTTTTTATTTTTCTTTTTTTCTATCCGAATTTCTATCTGAATCCATTTTTGTCCGAAATCAGGGGGTCGATCATGAAACTTTTTCCCTAGGGCGGAAATGTGAAAAGCACAGATTTCAATTTGAAGTTAATGGAGAAATTTTTCATTTTTCATGTTTCCCCCTTGGGAAAAAGTTTCATGATCGACTCCTTGTATCCGAATCTTTCAGACACTTAAGGCTGGTCTACAATAAGTTGCAACACGTAGTTGCAAATCGCGGAGCGACTAGTTGCCAGTCGCAAGTTGTAAATCATTTCAACGCCTAATTCACAATTTGAATGTCGAGATTGTCGAGAGGTGAGTTAAAAATTTCTTTAAGCAAGTTACGTGCACCAGACGTTCATCCTATAGTTTTAAAGGTTTGGGAAAAGACCCGTTTTTTTTTTATTTTCCGCGGATTTTTNTATAGTTTTAAAGGTTTGGGAAAAGACCCGTTTTTTTTTTATTTTCCGCGGATTTTTTCGGTTTTTTCTTAGGGGAAGCAAAATTCATTGGAAAAATTCAAAAAGTATTGTACTATGGTGGTACCTTTTTTTTTTT
>QKQZ01019548.1:0-11635 GCA_003595255.1 Solenopsis fugax
GGTGTCCCTCTCCCCCGTCTGGAGCAGACGAGGACTTTCGTCAGTGCCGGGGAAAATAAAAAAACCCCGGCGGGTTTTTGAGTTGATCATGCCGATGGGTTCGGGGGGCTCCGGAAGTATGCTGCACGCGTTCCTGGAGTTCCCCCAAAGAAAGGACCCAGGAAGGACACCCGGAGGGGTTTTAGTGGGTATGCCCTCGCTGATTCCCTATCGATGAGGGTGAGTCTCACATAACCCCGGGCCCTCCCCCGAGGCCCGGGGTACGCGTAATGCATTTCCCCTTCGTGAACAAAAAAAAACGGGCCATGACTTTGATAACATATGTCAAGGCTAAGGTCATCGGGGCTGCCTCCCCTAAAGTCAATAATTACCAAATATAATGGCAATTATGGTCATCAAAGCAATCAACATATTATATTTGCAACTTTTCACGACATGCACATTATTTTTAGATTCCTCGGCATTCATGGTTTCTCTCGCTTTTCAGTTTCTCATTTTTTTCAATCATTTTGACGCTTGTAATTTTTAATATGCGCTGTTGAAAATTTTTGTAGAAAATTGCGTCATTATTGTTCTTATCTTTCATGACTTTATATTCTACGTATTTAGGCATTGTTCAATATAATTCTATTTTTTCCAATTCGTTCGCTATCGCTATGAGCAAAACTATTATGGTAATTATTAAAATTGCTATTTCAAGTACGAAAGTCACTAATTCTTTTTCAGCTAATTTTTGGTCTTCGTTCATATTTAATATTTTAATATTTCAACACTTGCTATATCTTTAGACATTGCTATCAAAATTGTTAAGACTGTTAACAATAAAATTGCTACTGCAAGAATAACTGTCCCTTTTTTCTTCCTCAGTTATTTTATCGTTCTCTACCACTATGTGAGGTATCATATTAAATGTGAAAATTCCTTTTCAAGAATCTGACGTATTTTATGTACCACACTTATTTTTTCAACTATCACTATTTGAAAACTTGCCAATTTTACATATAACATTCCTTCTTTCGTGAAAATGATTATTTTGACGTGCGACTTTAATTTTTTCGAGTATCACTTTTGTAAAATTTATCAATTTTTTATGCAAAATTCTATTTTTCGCGAAATACACTTTTTTAATGTTTTAGACGTTTTTGAACGTTTATAACGAAATTTTCACTTTTCACTGAAATAGTCTTTTAAGCAATTCAAGCGCTATTTTTACTGTTTTTAACAGAATTTATCCCCCGGCATTCTAAAAAGTCACGGTCGCCATTCGAGAGAATTGTGGGCTTTGGTTTTTGCCAATTCGATATGAATATTGGCTGAGCAGGTTCGAATTATATAGATGAAGCGATTACGCCTCAGTTTACTGGGATATAAAAGTGCCTTTATCACTGTAGCCGAACTTGATGGGAAATACGATGGAAACCCGGAATACCTAGGAATCTTAAGAAATATCTTAAGGACTTTTCAGATACTCACATATACGGTCGCCACTCGTTTTAACCACCAAACGAGAAGGTTGTAGGAATAATATACTTATTTTTTTGTTTCAGGTGAACAGCTGCGTTGCGAACCCTCTGCTGGATCTCTGCCTCTCTGGACTTGGACCTCTGGACCCGTTGGACTTCGTTGGATCGACGCAGACGCCTTCAAGATATTACACCCCGGATTCGGATTGAGAGGTGAGTCAACGAAGAGTTTTACAGAACGATACTTATCATTTCTGTTTCAGATTCGCGAACAGAATTTAGGACGTCGTGGTATTCGAAATAACTATTCGATTATATTTTATATAACAATAAAATATAAAAGTTTATTTTAAAATAAAATAAAATCTGACTTTACATCAATCAACCAAGATTCGTATAATGTTCCGCACAATCATTTTTTATAGTATATCTCATGCATGTGCGCACATTCACACTCGTGACTCTAACAGTGAAAACGAAATAAAATCTAACTACAAAGACAGGTTTGATTTAAAATGTGAGATGCACAATCCGCATCCTAATCTCATCAAAGGAAATCAATCGCGCACACGATCTACCGGTGTCACGGCACGTTCGCGTCACGTTATTCGAAATAAAATAAACGGTGAAATAATCGCGTCACAAATGGCATCGCATTGGAATAATACGAACGAATGAATTAAATCGTTGGACGAATTCGACATGTACCCCAAGTATCATGTACGAATTGCACACACCGTAAATATTCTAAGTCCGAATGACTAGAAATATTCTAAGTCCGGATGACTCGTAATTATTCTAAGTCCGAAAACGAACACGGTAGACGAACGATTTCACCCGATCTCTCATCCTTGAGAGAATACACTCAAAGTTTGAAAATCCAGCGAATAACCCCGATGCTCGTTGCGCACCGGATTATATACCCTTCAGAAACTGCTTTCCGTTCCCCGCGCGATTTCTGCGCGCGTCGTTCCGCTCGGCGCCCACGCACTGGGATTGGCTTACGCAATTCGCGGTTCTTCGCGCGTTGAGAACATTCTCTTCTCTTCGCGCGCGATCCTCATTTCAAATGACTACGTCATCGGTCGGCCATCTTTGGCGAGAGTTTCTATTTGAATAGTTTAGCCGGCATTTCACGCTTTACCCGAATATTTGTCTTTCTTATTGCACATTACTCTTATTTATCGCGTTCTTCGCGGCATTCGTTCCCGCGAGAACGAGAATAAGAGACTACTTAGCGCTTATCGCGCTTTCTACGTTAATATAGGCACATGCTGCCTTTTACATCTCTCTTTCTTTTTCTCGCGCACACACATACTCGATGCATGCACGCGTGGATCTGCCTAATGCAGGTCACTAAATTAACATTTAAAATTACATAGTCGTAGCACGTTAAAATAAAAGAAACAAACATAAAAAAGAAATTATAATTATAACATATCAAATAAAATTATCTAAAACCAAAATTGCATATCTATGCGTAACAACTGTATTCGCGATTCTCAATACGCTATTTTACCATTAAAATTAGAAAGGAATTATATGAAAAATCATTAAGTGAGCTCGATCGCATAAAAAATTAAGATAAACTAAGACCTCTATATATGTATATCTATATATATCTAAATTTATAAAACAAAACTCTAGTCATTTATCATGGCGAATTTCGCCTGTTCGACTCTTTTGCGACTCCCAAATGACTTGCTTATTGCAACTTAACTTAACTTAACTGACGGTTTAATCTCCATCATCCACTGTTGCATCTTTGCCGTCGCTGTGATGGTCGCTGTTGTCTTCGACGATCCGCGACGCTAATAATACCGTCGTACTCGCATTGACTGCTCCGTCGTCGTGCACCGGCCAATACCTCGCTCGCCGGCGGCGTTTCCGCGCCACTTCTGGCGATTCTGCTTTGCGTTCTGGCTGCTTTTCTTGGTTTCTCCTGGAAATCTGAGATTTTTCGGAATTAAAACAGGCGTAACTCCTCGGCGGTCGTAAGGTTTTATCCGAACTCGATGGGAAATACGATGGAATACCTTGGAATCTTAAGAGATATCTTAAGGACTTTTGAGATACTCTCATATATGGTCGCCACTCGTTTTACCCACCAAACGAGAAGGTTGTAGGAATAACATACTTTGTAACGATAGACTCGTTACGCGGGTAAGCTGTCGCTGTCTTTCTCACTCGCACACGAGTTGCGCGCGTAATACCGTGGGCGCGGGTGAGTCGAGTGGTGGGGGAACCACGCGGGCCCGGCTGCGTGGGCGGACCGCGCATATAAATACGGCGGCGCGCCAGACCGGAGCGACCAGTCGGTCGCTTCACCCGGCACCGACACTCCGAGCGTACTCGGAGCTCCTTAGCGGAGTGTACTCGGCTAACCCGTGTCGAGCGTTCTCGGCTTCCTATCCGTTTCCGTACCGAGTGTTCTCGGCATCCTATTCCGACCGATCCTGTATTCCCGTGTCGAGCGTACTCGACTTCCCGCACCAAGCGTACTCGATGATCCATATCGAGCGTTCTCGATATTTTGTTCCGGATCAGTCCGTACTTATTTTCCGGTTGTAATTCCTATTTTGTTTACAGGACGCTTAGCATAGATTAGACGCGGCACAGCGATTACGGCCTACTCCAGGATTTTTCCTTCCTGTCCGCTGGATCCGCTCCCGAAATTCCTTGATCGCTGGATCCTCGTTTTTCGTCCTATTGCGTCCCCGCGCGGTAAGCGTCTCCGTTCCCCTCCTCAGGCGAGCGTATTTGTTTATTCTTAGCGTATTTATTATATTTAGCGTATTTGTTTATTCTCAGCGTATTTATTATATTTAGCGTATTTGTTTATTCTAGCGTCCTTAGTATATTTAGCGTGATTGTATACTCTTAGCGTTATTATTCTTCGTAACCTAAATTTGATTATTCCGCGTAGTTTAGAATTAAGATTACCCGCGTGTACGAAACGTTGCCGAGGGACACGTGTCCCGAAGGTGTTAACTTGACTAAAATAAAATATTATAAATATCACTCTTAGTGTGTCAGACAAAGTTAATTTTGATTAAATAAATGTAAATTATTTTTCTATATAAGTCAGTGTTCCTTCCTTCCTTCATTTCTTGAACCTTGGAACCGACGAGTAATCCGAGTCCGCGAGAAAGGTTAACCGTTACAACTTATTTTTTCTGTTTCAGGTGAACAGCTGCGTTGCGGACCCTCTGCTGGATCTCTGCCTCTCTGGACTTGGATCTCTGGGCCCGTTGGACTTCGTTGGATCGACGCAGACGCCTTCAAGATATTACACCCCGGATTCGGATCGAGATCGGTGAGTCAACGAAGAATTTTACAGAACGATATTAATAATTTCTGTTTCAGATACGCGCACTGAATTGAGAATATCGTGGGATTCGAAATGACTGCTCAATATTTTATATAACAATAAAATATAAAGTTTTAAAATAAAATAAAATATTTCTTTACATAACTCAACCACGATTCGAAAAAATGTTCCGCACAATCGTTTCTTATTATATATTGCATGCATGCGCGCATATTCACACTCGTGACTCTAACAGCGAAAATTGAAATTAACATCCTGCCGTCAGACATCAATGAACGTTTATAAAATGTAATCGGGCAAAAACATTCATCACTAGTATCCTTTTATCACCACTCTCGTGCAACATTTATCAAACAAGCAAACAAACAAAATAAACAATAAAATAATAAAAAAAAGTTTCGACAAAACCGAATACAATAATTAAATTTTAAAATGACATGTAACGCTCATATACTTGTAATGTTACTACAAACGTAGCTAATCTAATTCTTTGGCTGTCAATAGGCGCGTATAAACTTATCCTAGCAATTATATTTAAATAAAATAATAAAAAACTTATTCGCGCTCGGTCTCTTGTATCTGCTTCACCGCCGCTTTCGTGACTGCAATTGTCATCACTGGTACTTCCTTGTTGGCGCTGTCCGTTCCTTTTGCCGACATCGCTGCGAGCACCATGCTTGCTGGCGTTACGTCCCTACTCGGCGAACTTTCCGCAGATCGCGTCGACTCCTTGGCCGTTTTCCCGTTATTCCTGGAAATTTAAACATTTTTTTTTAACACGGGTTTAACTCCTCGGCGATCGTAAGGTCCCTCTGCGCCGAGGCTGAGAAACTCAGAGAGGAGTTGGGGGTGTCCAAGAAGGCCTTTCTGTTAGGAAGCGGCCCCTCGGCTGCCCCCCAGCTTAGTAGGGGATCCCCGCCGATATCAAAGTGGGGAGCAACAGGCTGGGCTCGGACGGTCTGGTTACGACGTGGGTGTCCTGCCCGGTGAAGGTCGCCAATATGGTAGCCAGCCGAGGCAGGATCCACGTTGGCTGGATAGTGGCTAGAGCGAGCCTAATAGAGCCCAGACCGCTTCAATGCTACAGGTGTCTGGAGAAGAGCCACATTCGTGATCGGTGCAATAATGCTACCGATCGTAGCGATATTTGCTACAGGTGCGGCCTATCCGGACACCTGGCAAAGACATGTGAGGGAGAGATCGTCTGCTCTGCCTGCAAAAAGGCGGGCAGACGATCCAATCATAAGATCGACGGTCCCGCGTGTAAGGCGTCGTCCAAGAGGCGGGGCCTCGCGAGCAAATCAAGGGGATCCAAAGCCCACGTCCCGGAAGAGAACGCTTCAGTGAGGGAGGAAATTCCAAATCCTCCCCCTAAGGAAAAGAGGATGAGGGATCCATTGGAAAGGAAGATGGTGGGTCCCCCGTCCGCGGAGGGATCGCCCGTGGAGAAAACAAACTTTTATCCCCATGGAGATAGAGGTGACAGGAGGAGAGGGTCTGGAGGAGGTCGCATCCAGTGAGGCCAAGGATTAAATGGCTTCACGAATACTTCAGGTCAATCTGAATCACTCCGGCCGGGCGCAGGACTTGTTTCTACATTGCCTGGCCGAGGGTGATGTTGGGTTGGGGATAGCCGCGGAGCCATATCGTGTACCGGAAGGCCACTCTACTTGAGCAGCCGATCGGATTGGCTCCGTGACAATAACATGGAGGGCCACGACAAACTCTCCCTCATGCTCCCTCTGGGAGGGGGAGAGGGATTCGTAGCGGTTGAATGGGGGTCCATCCTGGTGGTCGGCTGCTATGTTTCGACGGCCAGGAGTCTGGCTCAGTTCGAAGCGTTTCTCGACAAGGTGAGGGATTGCGTACGACGGTACGGCCGTCGCCCAGTCATTATTGCGGGGGATCTCAACGCAAAATTCGCGTTGTGGGGATCCTCGCAGACCAATGGTCGGGGACGCACGCTCGAGAACTGGGCGGTGGGCTTGAATCTCGTCGTGATTAACGAGGATTCAACGACCACATGCTTGAGATGGAACGGGGAGTCGGTGATTGATATCACTCTGGCGACTCCCCCTGCGGCGAGGCTCGTCTCGGGTTGAAGGGTGGCTGTGGAAATGGAATCCCTCTCGGACCACCACACATCACATACAACGTGAAGGCTGCCCCCGCTGAGATGCTGGCCCGTCGCCGACGAGGTGAGGGGGCTAAAAAGGGATGGACCCTTAAAAAGCTAGACGCCGACTCCCTTCTGGCGGTCATTCAGGCCGAGTCGCTGGTGGACGAACCTGATTTGCCAGTAGAGGAGGAGGTGCAGCGGATCCGGGACACGATGGAGAGGGCGTGTGACGCCTCGATGCCCCGGACCAAACGCTGCCAGCGGAAGGCCGCTTACTGGTGAATCGAGGAGATTGCCGAACTCAGGCGCTCCTCGGTCCGGGCCAGAAGGTCACTCCTGCCGGAGTAGCGCAGGAGGACACCGGATGAAGAGGCGGTCGATCTTGCGTACGCGTCCTACAGAGAAGCGAAGGGGGCGCTGCGCAGGGCGATTGGAATGGCAAAGGCCAGGGCCTAGGACGACTTGGTGACCACTCTTGATAGGGACCCACGGTGGCGCCCTTACAAGATAGTGCTAAAAAAACTCAAAGGCGGGACGCCCCCGGTGACGGAGGGTTTCGACCCCGAGTTTCTCTCCCGTGGTGGTGGGGACCCTATTTCCCATTAGGACTAGGGGCACCCCATAGATCTAGTACAGACCAGATGGCTGGACGGAGGAGTTCAGGGTCGCAGAAGAGGAATTCAGGAGGGCCGCCGAAAGATTTGGGGGCACATCCAAAGCCCCCGGATCGGATGGTGTGCCCGGACATGTGTGGGCCCTGGCCACGCCGAAGATGGCCCCACGCACCGCGAGGCTATTCTCCCGATACCTAAAAGAGGGTCGCTTTCCCTCCCCCTGGAAGAGAGCCAGATTGGTCCTTCTGAGGAAGGCGGGGAAGCCACGACCTTTCGTCCGCGTACCGGCCGATCTGCCTGCTCAACGAGCTGGGCAAATGCTTCGAGAGAATTATCTCGGCCCGGCTCGTGGGGCACTTGTCCCGGGACGGCCCGGATCTTTCGGAGGACCAGTTTGGATTCCGGGAGGGCCGCTCTACAGTGGATGCGGTTCTACGATTGAGGGTCCTCTCGGATGAAATAGTGAAGGAGGGGGGAGTGGCGCTGGCGATATCGCTAGATATCGTAAATGCGTTTAACTCCCTCCCATGGGTGCGGGTGGAGGAGGCTTTCGCCTATCATTGCCTTCCCCGCTACCTTACTGAGGTCCTCCGGGATTACTTCCGGGGAAGACGTATCGAGTTCCGGGACAGGTCGGAATTCGTGTACGGACGGGAGATTTTCTGCGGGGTTCCGCAGGGATCGGTTTTAGAGCCGGTCTTGTGGAACCTCGCATATGATAAAGTGCTCCACACTCCGCTTCCCCCCGGCTGCAGCATCGTGTGTTACGCTGACGACACACTGGTCCTGGCCGGGGATGAGGACTGGGGTGCTGCACGTGTGAGGGCGGAGGCGGCTGTGGCCCTGATCGTGAGAACCATAGCCGCCCTTGGACTGGAAGTGGCTCCCGCGAAGACCGAGACTATGTTCTTCTACATCAGGTCCCAGTGGGGGCCACCTCCAGTCACGACGGTAAGGGTGGCACTGACCAGTGTCCAGGTGAGCCGCCAGATGAAGTACTTGGGGCTCACTATAGATGGGACCTGGGAGTTCAGCAGGCACTTCGAGCTGCTGGCTCCCAGGGTGGGGGGATGGCAAATGCGCTCGCGCGTCTCCTCTCCAACCTCGATGGCCCAGACGTCGGTGTCCGACGCCTGTACGTGAACACCGTCCTGTGATTTCCTGTATAGGGTATCGATTTGGGCCCGCACAGTCGAAAAGCCGACGCACCCTGTCGCTTCTGCATAAATCGCACAAGCGTGTGACCGACAGGGTGGTGCGGGCGTACAGGACGGTGTCGACGGCTTTCGCGGGCGTCCCCCCGGTGGACCTTATAGCCCTTGAGAGGGCGGAGGTCTACCACCGCACCAGACAGGTGCAGGCAGAGACGGGGATACGTAACGATTCGAGAGCCGCTCGATATATCAGGGAGGATGAGCGGAGAGAGGTCATCGATCTCTGGGCTCAGAGACTGGTGACCTCCGCTCCTTTGGCCACGTGGTCGCCGAGGCCATCCAGCCCGTACTGCCCGAGTGGGTGGGACGGGAACACGGCAGGCTCACCTACCGTATGACACAGGTGCTTTGGGGAATACCTGTGTCGAATTAAAAAGGAGGACACCCCGCGGTGCCATCATTACGGGGCGGACGAGGACACCGCCACCCACACTCTGTCAGATTGTCCGGCATGGGTTGTGGAGAGGCGGCCTCTGTCCGATGTCCTCGGGGGAGTGGAACTGTCCCACCATTCCCTCATCCAGGGGATGGTGGGCAGCAAAAGAGTGTGGGAGGCGGCCTTCTCCTTTTGCGAGTCTGTAATGTCGCAGGAGGAGGCGCAGATAAGGAGGAGGGGAATCGTGCCCGGTGCTCGTGATGATGCACGCGGCGGGCGGCGGCCCCGAGGAGGTGGACGCGGAGGTGCCGCGGGGCAGAATCGGTGATCCCGCCGAGGGGAAGGGTGTGAAGAGCGTTTGTGACCTCTCCCCTCTACTCCCCATTAATACGAGAAACGGTTGCGCCGACACCGTTGCAACGACGTGCTGCGGTTCCGGGGACGAGGCGGGGCTTCCCCATCCCCGGACCTAAGCCCAGTCAGTTGGCCAACGGGGTGGGCGGTGTCCCCCACCCTCGCTACATCCAGAGATGGAAGCGCTCTGCGCCAAGCCTGGGGGGCTGCCGGAAGCAATGCCAATTGCGATTCCCGGGGGCCCCTGCCAAAGGCCAGGACAACCATGGGAGTTTTAGTGGGTAGGTGCGGACCTCTCTCCGATAACGGGGAGAAGTCAGGGCTCACACCTAGTCCCACATAACCACCGGTCCCTACCCAGGGATCGGTGGTATGCGTAATGAATTTCCCCCATGGAAAAAAAGCCTAGTAGGAGAAGGTCTCCTCCTCCCCCTCGCCCGCCGGCGATGGCTCCTGCCTCTGCCTCCTCTCCTTTCGAGGAGAGGGTGCTGGGGGTTTTGAAGCGGCTCTCGGCGTCCGTGGGGGAGTTGGAGAAGCGTCTGGGACGGTTGGAGGCGGGGACTGTTTTGGCCCCCGCTCCCGACCGCATCAAAGGCAAGAGAAGCAGGGGTGGACGACGGGGGCTGGGGCTCTGCAGGAGGAACATCCTGCCCCCCTCGTGTCCCCAGGACTGGGCCTGGCTAGGGGACGGAGTCGCCCAAAAAAGCCCCCAAGTTCGCCGCACCCCCCTCCGCTGCCCCGGGAGCTCCGCCTGTCGAATGTCGGCACATATGCCGACAGGGTTAAGGCGGTGGCGAGTCGCGGAGAGGGGGAGAAAGGAGAGAAGAGGAAGAAGAAACCCTCCTCCCTAAGCGAAGTCACCGAAGGATTCACGACAGTGAAGCGAAAGGGGTTGGAGGAAGGGGACGTCGGCCCAGAAGGGTGCCCCCCTGCGGGGGAAATCCGGGCGGCGTCCCGCGCGTCGGCCGGCTCGGCGAAAAAGTCGAAAAAGCCGGCCAATCGCTCCGCGGCGGTGGTATTAACCATCCCGCCGGAGAAGGAGGGAGCCCTTTCCTATACCGAAGTAATGCGGAAGGCGAGGGCCGAGATCGACCTAAAGGTGCTGAAGATTGAGTACCTTCGGGTCAAAAAGGCGATGACCGGGGGCCTGATCTTAGAGGTCCCCGGTCAAGACAGCCCCGAGAGCGGATGAGTTGGCCAAGAGGCTGACCACCGTTCTCGCGGCGGGAGGTTGTGACCGGACGAAGGGCTAGAATTTATTAATTCTTTCAAATAAACGTTTTTACGCACTTTATGATCACTTTTGATATATACTTACGGTCGCCAGATGGTTTGTCCACCTACTATCAAGGGATGCGCACCTGGTTGTATCACCCTTTATGTTTGACGCTGCTACTTGGAGATCTGCATCGAGTAGTCCCCTGCACGTCCTTTTCCTTCTGGTTGCGCGGTTCGAAGTTCTTGTCACGGTTCGTGCCCGTCTACGACTTTACAACATCGTGATTCGTCCGTCACATTAATCCCTGGCTCGCTATTGGCTCGATTTAAACTTTACTTCTATCGACTTTAATTATTAATTTCCTTTTCTTATTCATTGTCTTGTCATTATTCAAGTCTCAATAGGATTATGGGAATTCACGGGATTTCAACTTAAACACGTGTCGTATCAATATTATGTTCACGTATAAAAATGTTTATTGCACTTATCAAAACTTAACTAAAATACAAAATTCTTCTCGCCCGTCACATTATAGTGTCCGTCGCGATTTCGAAACTAAACAAAACTTTATTGCGCGTAATTGCACATAATGATGCAATAGTTGCATCATAACGGTGCTTCTTAAGGAACCGTCCTCTCTAATGGTCGGATTCAGACTGTCCTGTTGCCATGCACGCTTGCATGGTACGGCTTACTGATGGCCGCTAACGCCATCTCTTGGGTTTACTGTAAACCCGCTTGCCCTTGTGACTTTCCACAAATGTGGTTACTTTATAGGTTAGGCTACCAAACTTGTATTATAATATTTGATTTTACTTTAACATTTGCCCTAACGGCTTTTCATGATTTTATACAATAATAAGATATAGAAATAAACGCTTAAACTAATGGAGATTATGAAACAACTATATAAAAGACTTTAAGAATAAAATATTAGTAATAAAA
>QKQZ01019555.1:0-33385 GCA_003595255.1 Solenopsis fugax
CCGCCACCACCCGCGACCCCTCGAAAAGAGTCCCTTCGTTATGGGCGACCGTATTTCACGTCGTTAACGAGCGCCGCCGCGTTTTGTCGCCGATAAACTCGCGACAGCCACGACAGATACGAGGATGAATGCCATGCTCCATGCGGATTGATGGGGGACATCAAGCGCCGGTCAACGATTACCATATTCTGAGTGACGACGTTCGCTCGTTGAAAATCGGAGTAAAAAGCCTCAGTCGCCTCTGGGCAGTTTTCCGACCGCGGATAGATTGAAGAAAAAGAGTCTAAAATATGCTTTATAAACGTGCACGCTTGTTTCACACTCCTTCTTGAATCGCCCACGACAAAGACGAATAATCCTCTAAGAAGATTATGTTGCATGCATTAAAACAATTTGTCTCACTACTTTACCTACAACTTTGTAACCGTAAAAAAAATAAAAAAACCGGAATGTTAATATAAACAGGACAAGATGAAAATGAGATAAAGATAATACGCTTTAAATAAGATATTTTATACCTCTTGAATTTGTAATTTGCAAGTATTTGAAATAACTTTCCCTCGTATGTGTATCTATATATTTAAATCTAGAATATTGAAACTAAAGGATTTTTAAGAACTAAATATAGAAAACTTTTAAACTTTAATAGATTTTAAAATCAAGATGACTCAGAATTATGTTTACCGAATCTTTTTAAAATTACTACTTTATGATAAAAATTAAGATTATTACATTATTATCCGATGTTTAACAACTATACACAAATGTCGTCTGACCATTAAGAATACTTAACATATGATTAATAACATAGTCTTACGAAGTAAAATAGCATTCATAAATCATAGCGTTATACAGTTGAATATAACTCATTCTAGGTGGACACATTTAATGCAGTCTGTCTTGCAGGAGGCATCGCGCTATACAATATGATGGTTGTATGACCCAATCGATGAGAATTATCACGCGACGATGTATTCTAGATAATTTGAATAATGAACATTTTCCCAGTTGGTAACTCTATCTTGTTTATCCATTTCTCAGAAACGTTGCTGCATTAAAAGCGTTCGGGGACTGCGAGACCTTTTTTTCCTCGAGACATTATAATATAAAGAATACTGCGAGACCAAATAGTTGGACCGTCAATATCTTTTCTAATTAGACTTCTTCGTGCACGAACTGCTCCAAGTTTTTCCCTACTAAATAAAAAGTCATGCTCGATTTACGCGACTCTATTCCCTGAAGAACTTACACCTATATTACCGAAGTAGCACGTTTGTGTCTACTTTCCCTATTTGCATAAAAAATAAAGTTGATAAAGAACAGTTTTTATTTATTTTTTATTTTTTTTTAGTTTCAGCTCTTTTTAAAAATAATATAATAAAATGCTTGTATATGAAATTCTATATACTCGAATCACATTTTATTAAGCATCACAATTTGTAACATAAATCTTTATGCAACGTGTAGATGGTTACTTTGACCTCTCACATTTGAATTCACAGGATAAATTGCATTAGCTGATAAAGTTCACACAGAAATGTAACTCAGAGAGAAGTTTCAGTAATTTGGATAGCATTGAGAAGTTAAGAAGAGGATAGGTGAAGACGTGGTGCGAATCGGTAGATCAGAAGTGCTTTCCAATTAGTATTGAACTCTCCTAGCTTACGAGATTTACGTAATCTATCTAAAATCAGTAAAGATACAATCACTTTCCTCGTTTATTAACTACATGAAACTTGTGCGAATCTCCTATTGTCGAAATCAGAAATGATATAAAAAAAGAAATCTGCGTAAACTTTTGCTTTAATATATTTTCCACCATCTATCGTCAAGAATATTTTTCTAAGTCTTGAACTTCGTTAATAAATAACGCAGTGAACGGCAAACGCAATCATCGAGTTTAAGCATACTGTGACGGAGACAGCTTGAAGCGTACGTTAAGAAGATTGCAGAACTTATTGAGACCTGTCGATATCTGAGATGCTTTTAAAGCGATTTACGTTAAAATAATAAATGGAAAATTCATGTTGACTTTTTAACATTTGTCCAAATTATCGCAATGTAACTTACTTAAAAAAAAATAATAATCTATCATCCCTTGAACTTTAATAAAAATTGAATAATTTTATATCAACTTTTTGTGGATTAACTAAAATAAAAATAATTTGATTAATTATTACTTATGAGCGTTGTTGACAAAGAAAAAAAGCATTAAAAAAATTTATATAAATTGAACAGATATCAAGAAGTGAAATTAAGATTTTAAATCCGATTTCATTCCAATTACAAACCTAAGTTTATAAAAATATCTATCTTTATCTGAATATTTTGTCGGAATTCAGTGATTCCGCCGCAGCGCATCCTAATGTAACGAAGCTTTCGGAAGAGATTTTGTCCCAAAAGGGACGGTCGGGTATTATCTCGCATAGCCCTCGCTTACTCCCGAAGGTAACCTTCGAGACTTTCCTACATTAACTCGTTTCAGCGACGCAAACAATTCCGAGCCGGTCGTTAAGGATCCGTTACTACTAGTCGCTTGAGAAGCGAGTGCTTTTACTCATTGGCCACTTAGTTTTCGACTTGTGTCGCTGATAGTTTAATTAAAAACTGTGAACTTTCACGATATCACGGCAGACGAGAGACAAATTTAAGAAACACTAAAAATTCTATTAACCATTCACAAGACTAACAATAAGATGTATAAAATAATTTCATTTTCTCGGATTATTATCGCAGAAAGTTAGTATGATGTTCAGAAATAATCCCCATCATCCTTTGTGCGTTTTAAGTTCTTAAATGTAGATATAGCAATGGACTTGTTGAAAATAAAAGTCAGGCTTCGGATAAATAATGGCATTTTCGACTCTCTAATTAAATTCTTTCTCTTCTCGCTTTATAATCATGTAAACAACATGGCAAACTCATTAAGAACTTTTTAATTGCTTCTCATTGTTAGAATGTCTCAGTCTAGATGTAATGAGCGTCACCACAATTTTAAACAAGAGGGCCAACTTAGCTTCAAGGTACAATTTTATGCGGATTTATGTAACTTGGAAGGATTCAATTGCAAACGCGTTACATACGCTTTAGCAGGGAGCTTAGACGAGGTTAAATGGGACGCTTAACGCACAGCGTCAGGAACGTAATGGCGTGTGTAGTAATAGTAGAAACGGATTTGGCCACGGCCACGATGATATATTCGTTTCATTAGCCAAGCTTAGTGTCCCAGAGTACCCTACCGTTCGCAATCCTTCCGTCGAAGAAGATCTCTGCCTGTATATTTACGGTACCCAATCTTCCGCAAGCAGTACATTCCTAAAGAAATTTATCGATCGCACTTGCAACAACGACTGCCTGATGAAAAAAAAGAAACGCCAAGAATTATCGTGCCAATTTACACATTTCATAGGTAAGGATCCTAACCGAAGCGCCTTCGATTCAGCAATTAAAAGTATCCTCTTGCCTTCCGCGTAACGAAAGCGTGCTACTGTAAGAAGACTTTAGAGGGGGACGCACGCTAAATGAGAACAGATTGAAGGATTAGAGGATACACATCCGGTGCCCTCGTCACGATTAGAGAACGCGATCAATTACGCTTAATTACAGAAATTACATTATAGGATTTCGTGCAAACTCTAGAATGGTCGCAAACACGTGATCTCAAGTATGCAAATGCGCAAGATTCTTGCGTAGCCTTAAATCGCAACGAGGTTGCATACTGATCTTGGAACAATTATCAGACAATGGAGTGAAAGATTTAGCTTGACAGTTCCAAAATAAGATAACGGAAATTGAATATAGGTTAAGTGGACACGAATTCGAACTGCGAGAGGGAAAAATAGTCATTTGACATTTCTTTCTAGAAGATTTATGACAATTAATTATTCGGATCGTATTAAAATACAAGTACGTATCTCATTTATCTGTCTATCGATTTTATTTATAACGTGTTCCGAAATTACACAGCAGTCTCCAATTCACGCGATTGATCGTTTTAACAAAATATCGCGTAAGAATCCAATATAATTGTCAAGATGCCATCAATCATATTGAAAAATTATTAAGTAAAAATAAATTATAACATTTTTCGATATCTACTCGTAAATTTTTTTAAATTTAAATAAGAAACTCAATGTTTTACATAATATATGCGAATTTTATCATCATTTTCAGTTTTACATTTTGCTTTTATATACGTTCGTTTATATTTCTTGTAACCAAAATCCAATAAATTTGATGTTCAATGTATTTCAGTACTAAAGCCTTAACGTTATATTATTTTGAGGCATCACTCGGATTTAGACAAACCGGTTATTTACAGCCAACATTAATCTAGTAAACAATCGCGTCGTGATTTGTGAAGAAGTCCTATCTCGACGCTATTCACCGATCCTGAAGCTCGCGAGGATCGCGGTAAGCTGTTTCTACCCTTTGTCGTGTTATCCGGAAACTACGGACTCGCGCGGATTATCCGAAGAAGGTTCTCTCGTCCCTCAGGTTGGATGGGGTCGACCGCAGGTTTACGTCAGATTGAGACAAACCGGAGCGAGCTGGACGAACGCGGAGGAACAGCAGCAGAGTGGGAGGGAGGGAGAAGGGACGAGAGCGGAAAAGCCGCGGAAACGACGACGCGGAAGTGGAAAAGCTTCCACTGGGAGAAGGGGTAGGTAGGGCAAGAACAGGCAAGCGGAAGACAAATAAAGCGAAGTGACAGGGTTTGACGATGTGGAGAAGAGGAGGAGAGAGGATCGCGGATGAAACGCAGAAGCGAAACTGTGCGAGCATTAGGGAAATTGAAACAGTTTTCTTTATCTTTCAAAGTCCTAGCTAGAGATAAGGGCTCGCGACACACAAAGCGTACGCCTCGTTTTCGACTTCGATGGCGGTCAATGGTCTTTCTTACGTGTTCTTCTACCTTTCCGACAGACATATCTCGCATGCATTGACTTCATATAAATATGCAAAAATGTAACGCTGATATGAAAACAGCGTTACATTCTTTTTTTCAATCATATAATCGGCAGATGCTTAGCAGCATCGAGCGCGAAATGAGATTGCAAACGTGTCGAGAATTGCATAAGTGAATTAATAATTTGATAATTAGTATTCTGTAGAATTTTCGCGAGGATAATGATAAATACCGGTGTGATATTGACGGGGTGTGTGTTCCGGTCATTATAGTTATTAATTAAACGGTGTGCAATTCATATTAATATTATATCATTACTGAAGTGCTTGATTCGTGTTGGAATTGTAATCTAATTGTGTGTACTGTAGCATATCAAATGTCAATGTTAAATTGCATTCCCCTCAGACAATCACTCAATTTTCCGGTATTCATAATTATCGTACATTTCGATAACTATATTTTTAAGCGGAAACATTCAGAGTATAAAATTCGCGCACTTAAATCGTATAATTTTTACCTTATTACATTTTAATTGCAGCCGCATTTCCAATCTCACAAAAATACGCTTTACCGAAATAATTAAATTCTTTCTCGCTTGACGTATACTCGCATTTTTATTAGTCAAGGATACCTCGCGATAGTTGTTCGCGAGTCAAACGAGAATTTTATTATGCAACACTCGCGCAAGAGCTATCCCAAGATACTACTGCAGATCCTGAACATTCGCCGTTTCCGGGATCGTGGTGTTCGGTACAGTGAGTCACAGAGAATCTACTCGCGCGAACCCTGAATATAGCCGCGCATTTCCACACACGTTCGTATAATCTCACGCGCACACATACACAAATATATGGCCTCTATCTCGGTATTTACGATACCGCTGGAGCACGCACGTGCGTATGATGTACGGACCTCGGTAAATCTCGCAACAGCCAGCAGCGTGCACTCTCCCCCTCACCCCCTTTCCCGCCCGCAACCCCCGGGTCTCTGGCTCGAAGGGTTGGCGGGGAAGCTCCGACGGACGAGGGCGTCACATTGGACCTACCTACCTACCCCGCTTTTGGTATTCATGCTGACAGGTCGCCTTTATTGACTGTGGATAAACCGCGCGAGAGCGACTGCCGTCCGGATAGTCGTGCGTGTCTCGACGGGCGCGCATACACGTGTGCGAAACACGCACGCGAGCACGGAGTACGAACAGCGGCGAGTGAAGAGAAGAGAAGAGAAGAGAAGAGAAAGAGAAGAGAAAAGAGAGCATCATCGTTGGGTAGGCAGAAGCCGCGGTGGCCGCATTCGTATGCCGGCGGCACGTTTGGCAAATACGTGAAGGGCTTTGGTTTTCCACCGCGAGAATCAAACGATGCTGTCGTATTCCAAGCTCGCCGGACGACCACCGCCTTCCTTAGTCGCCTTTCTCTCCGCCTCCACCTTTGCTACCCTCCATAATTTGATCTTTAATATGGGCAATCAGCTATAAATCATTACCAAACCGTACTTTTCTGCAATACTGTAAAAACATATTCCTAATCCAAAAACTGTATCGACGTTACATATAGCGACGTTTAATATTTTAATTCATCCTTCACTTTGCACGTGATTAGTTTTAAACTTAATTACTAAAATTAGGATGTGATAATTCTACAAGTTTTAATTAATTTTCATATCGTGCTTTATTAGATATTGAAAGAAAAATTCACCCTACTCGTATTTCAAATACACATGTATAAATTTTTATTTATTCTGCGATATAACTCACGAAATTGTAAATATCAATTGTAATTCTGTACGTGTATATAAACTGATAAAAAAGATTACTTGATTCAAATAAATATGTTATTAATACTATTCAAACAACTTATTTAAATAAAAATGAATATTACTTGTTTGTAGTGAATATTACTGGTTTGATATAAAATAATTAATTGAATAGTACTAATAACATATTTATTTAAATCAAATAGTGTCTTTTTCTCTCTCTCTCTCGGTATGAAATTGAACTTCTCGTTATTTACTATCAAATATTAAAATTTGTAAGCGATTGCAAAGCATATTTGCAAATAAACGTTGCAAAATGTGAAGAACATGTTTTGCTGTAAAAGCAAGATTACTCATATGAAACGTGGGACACGCTTTCGCCCTTATTTTAAACTACACGCTTTTGCTTCTACCTTCGCGTAAAAGCATTTACTTCTATGAGTGTTACCATTAACCTATGCAAAAATAGTTATCCTAAATTGTAAATAAAAAAGCTTTTATCTTTTTTTAATTAACAGATGGTCCGTAAAATTAAAAAATATAAAGCATAACATTGATGCGTAAAACACGTTTGCTACGTGATTCCGCGCTTTAATTCGCGCAAGCAAACTGAAATTGTTTCGCTCTTTGAGGTAACGTTTCCACACTAGCACTCGCCATGCGGCTCATAGATTCCACCTAAAGCGTAAGTCTCCGCTTTAAGCCCATTCTCAGTGGCTCTTGTGTGTAACCCACGCCTCTTCGGGGGTACTCGATGTGTTGCGGGTTTGATATTACGGCTCAGCCGAACATACCTACGCCCCCTTGCCTGGTCGTTGACCCATCGCGGTGTTTTCCGCTATTCCACGCCGTCCGGCCCGTTTCGATGCATCGGCATCGAATGCGGATCATTGTACGATGACATTTTGGGTATGCAAATGTCAGTACTCAAGTACTCGTATCAAGCAACGAATCGTTATTACTGCCAATTTTTTAGCTACGAGAGTACGAAAAAACGCAAAGAAAATTGGTATAAACGGTTGCGGATCAGTAGAGAGAGAGAGAGAGAGAGAGAGAGAGACTTGTTTTTGTTAGGACAAGGTTAAAAAATGTACGTATTATTTTTTTGATAAAGTTACATCGCGAGTTCAAAAACTACGTTTGTATGGCGCGTCACGAGCGAGCAATTCTTGGCGTTAACGTAAATATTAACGTTAAACATTTAAACGGTGTCCTGCCGTTGCTGTAATATAACGCGCGCATAAATTACAGCATGGGATTTAATACAGAAAGCGGATTAAGCAATTAAGGCAAGAGGGTACGCCGCGTATAGCAATTTTTGCGAGGAAATCGCGCGTCGAGCGGCTTGATATAAATATTTATGTGTTTGTACCTCTTCTTCCGCACAGTGCGACCGGCTTTGTGCATAAATATTCATGCGCATAATATGGGTCTCGATGTGCAGTTTGGCCGGTATTTTAGATTCCGGGGGCTGAAGGACGTTTCTAACTGACAGCTTCTGCATCCGCAAAGTTAATTACCGCTGTAACATGCGTGAATTTTACGCCCTCGTTCGTGAAAAAGACGTCATCGAATATCCAGATCTATGTGAAAATTATATTTGTGTTACTCCGCAAAGCAAATACACGCAACACATATGTTAACGTATAATTTGTCGGCTCATTTTCGTTAATGAACTCTGAGCGAATTTTCTTCTCTGAGCTTACGCTTTTCTATCGCAAATATCTACCTTTACACCTCGCAAATGTAAATCGCGCATAATTTTCTCAACGTACATACGTATGTACGTAACACACGCGCTGCAGATCCCACCCACATAATTAAGTGAAATGCCGTGATTTTCGGCCGAAAATAACGTTTTAATGAGGCGTTTACTCCGCGCAACGGTTTTCGCTTTACATTTTCAGTCGGTGCATAATTGCAACGAGCTACACAAACTATTGACGGATATCCAATGCTATAACATGATTAAACCTAATTGCGCTAGTGCTTTTATATAACGTTTTCACCGTGAGTACAACTACGGACACGAATCGCGCGCACCGCTTGCACATGCATTATTTATAGTGGACCAGAAAATAGTCTACACTAAAACTCTTTGAATAAATTCACATCATGAATAACATGTACACGCGTGTAGAGCAGATATATAATTATTGGCATTTATACCCCTAAAATTATAATAAAAGTACTACAAAACAGTTTTTTCATACTTTTAATATCGAAGTGCACGTATAACTAATTAAATTCCAGAGTTTTGTATAAAACAGAAACAAAAAATTAATAAATGTATAATCGTCCCGTTTTGTCCTTGCATATATTGTTATTGATTAACTTATTACAGTCAAATAAAACACGATGAAAAAAAGAGATAGATTAGTACAAATGCATGTTAAAAATTGAATTAGATTTCTGTTGAGCAAATATCAAAAAGTAACACAATATCAGTGCAACACAATATGCAAAGATATATATATAATAAAATTAGATATCAAACCAATATATAGAGTGTCAATTAATTAACTGATTATATATTTTTGTATAATTGAAACAAAAAATCCAAGAATTAAGCGGCAAACACGAACAACAAACAAGTGCATTAGATTAATGGAACAAGTATGTTAGATGAACGTACAGAGAAAGAATATTATCGCGTGTTTGTAGCGACCGTTTTTTATTCGATTTTTTTTAGCGATCGTAACCGCCCGTTAAATTACGCGTGCTCGGAATGGAGCCATTTAATCGGCGCAGGTCGCGTACCAAAATCACCTAATTTTATATTATAATTGCAAACCGAGCTGACGCTAACGCCCGCCCCGACCGTGACGGACGGCCGTTTGAAATAATTAGGCCCCAATTACGTCGTATCGTATTCTCTAATTGAGCCCGCCTGCACGTGTCGCGCGCAAGCGTGCGAAATGCCACGCGATGCCCGCTTGTTGGAAACGATGTCGGCGGTTAGCGCGTTAAGTGGCTGCAATGAAATGTAAAATATGCTTGTTAACACGATAGCTCCCCTCCGGGGACTTAAAAACGGGACGGTGCGGTGTGCGCGCGCGAGGAAAAGAGAAAGGAGAGAGAGAGAGAGAGAGAGAGAGAGAGGTAGTTTGTAGCCCTTGCGGGAGAGGAGGAGACAAAGGGAGGGCGGCGAACTTGCGAAAAGGGCGGCGACCGTCGGTGAAAAGGCAGGATGAAAAGTATGCAGGCAGACTCTGCCACTTTTATTAGAAGCCCGTGTACTTTTTCCTCGCCCTCTTATGTCTACATATGTATTTCTATGTAAATAGCGGTTAAGTCCTCCCTCTTCTCTCTCTCTCTCTCTCTCTCTCTCTCTGCATCACGCTAAAAGGTTTATCGCGAAATTCAAAAGTTCCATTGTATAACTATTGTTTGCTGTGACTACTGTTTGTGACAGTGCGCGGTACACGTATGTACAAATGTAAGTTTTGACGGTATCAAGGTATATGATTGTACCTTCTTGTAATTGGATGCAGAAAGTTTCACAAGCGGAATACATTTTAAAGGCTAATTAATTTCTTGGAATGTCACGTCGGTATTATTGCAGTAGTCTGGAAATTTTATTGGATTTTACTCGGATAAATTAATGCTTCTTTGTTTTCATCATAATTACTTTGAATTATGTATCTTCCGTGAATAAAAATTATCAATCTATTGCGAAAATCGTACAAAAGGAGTTAATTTAATCTTTAGTTATTATACAACTTGGCCCTCTCTATTAACTCATGAATATTTGTGATTACAGGATGTTTGGTCATGCATAAATCATACCGTTATTTAAATATTAAATCATTCTCTCTATAAGTCATTATCAATGTATAAATATTAAATCATTCTATAATCAATTTTTATTCAAACTAATCCAGATCGACATTATCTTATCGAAGACTGGCAAAGTTTTCACGATGAAAATACCGTCGATTAAAAATCTACAAATAAAACGTAGAAGACCATACATAACAAATGTAACATTGTCATAAATTTTAACGCGATAAAAATAAAGATGCTACTTTTGACTGACTTTGGGATATATACTTCTCGGATGTATGAACATGTACAACTGTTCTCATGTACCAAATTTCTCATCAACATTTTCGTGTACAATAATACTCGTGTACGACACAGATCGCTACCGCACGTGTATGTACGCGAACGCTTGCCGACGAAAGTGCACCGGTAACGTTCGTCAGTGGTGCTAACTGCCGCGCGCGATGTGAAATATGACCGGTCGTATCTCTCGTACGGCAGGCTCGTTTTACATGCAATTACGATTTGTATCGGGGCGTAATTTTCCTCCGGGGCGAACGAAAGATCGGTGCGATGGTTCTCTCTTTCTCCCTCTCTCTTTTCGACTACCTCGGCAGTCTGCGCACGACATGCCCGCAGGAGTTACACAGAACGAAATGAAGGTCCTCGGCAAATTCGATTCCTATCCGTGAAAGCGCTCTTCCTCCCTTTCCCCTTCGTCCCTTTTTGTCCTTTCGCGCCTTTCGTACGTTTCCCGATCTCGCGCGGCCCTTGACATTTCGCCCACACACACACACACACATACACACACACACGTCTGCCATCTTTTCCTATTCGCGCGCGTACGTAATTCGCAGCCGTGTCACCTGCATCCTATTTTGCGGTAATTGGCGGCTACCTTTGTCTTCGAGAATGCCGATACGCCAAGTCGGAAGAACGACGCGAATCGATGGCGCTTCCGCTCGGCGAAGCTTATATCCTGTTAGAGATTGTGCGGCTATCGAAGTATCGATTTGACGATACAGACGCGTTAAAAGCGATTTGCGCGAGAAGTCTGAACTAGTACATCGACTGTTAAGGGTTCTACCACGCTTCACATCGTTCCTGTATCCTTCTTACACGAGTGAAACTTGCACTCTCTTTGAAACGTATTGGAAACTATAACTCTTTGGAGCAGAGAGACAGAGAGAGAGAGAGAGAGAGAGAGTCAATATTCCATCAATTATACCAAAATTCTGAGAACGAAGGCGTTAACTTGATAAAAGTCAATAAAAGGACGAGAAATAACATCCCATTTGCCGCATTCAAAGTTCTCTTGTCTCTTCAATAAGAGAATATCTAATAGAAGGGAAAGTAGGATTGACCGGCTGCTAAGAACGTCTGCAAGAATGCAAGTAGAATCGATTGATTGTTTACGCTAACAGTTTGAAAGGGGATCAGGTAGACGCCTAACCAGACTTTCGTCCCGCATTATCTTTAACGAGTTACCGGAAAGTTTCTGTAAGAGAACCCCTGGGAACTCAAGTGTGGCGAGAGGAGAAGGCGGAAGAAGAGAGGTGACTCGGAAACGACGGGAGGAGGGTGAGCGAAGGAGCTTCCTGCAAAGAATATAAACAATGCGTTTTAATTAGAGCCCCTCGCCCCGATGAATGCACAATTGTTGCCCCCGGGGGGCTTTACACTACGCCTCGACGCCACCGTCCTCCACGTTTCCATCTCTGCTTCCGGTAGCTAACGCTGCGTGCCATGTATATCAGATGCCTCTGACGTGGATAAAACTAATTTCTCCCTTCACCTCGGTGGGGATGCGCTTCATTTTTACTGCATACTAATAGCGCGACTACGTATTACGACAATATGCAATCTCTATTCAATGGACATTCAAATAAAGTCATATAAATCCAAATACATTGTACAAAAGATTCTTTATCATACAAGTTTCATAAAAATGGATGAATAGTATTATTATTTCTATCAGTTACAGAACATGACTCGTCTCATTGTTTAAATTATATTTGTTAGTAAAAAAATCTAATATCTAGTACATTCAAATGTGAAATATTATTTAAATTTATAAATATACTTTTAACCCATTGAGGTCACATGGGGTCCACTGGACCCCCTGCACAAAATCAGTCGCCATTTGCCAGCTTTTTGATATTTCGTCGCAAAAATTTTACTGGACATACCTAGAGGTCTGTTCTTTATCATTCAATAATTTTTTTTTAATTAGAATTTAACATAATGAAAAAATTCAAATAAAAAAAACTGCAAAATTTAACTTTTTTTACAAAAATATTCATAAAATTTTTAATTTTTGAAATAATTCAATAAAAATTTAGGGGTGTATTCTCAAGATAGTATACTTTCAGATAAAAATTAGTTTCATAAAAAGGTTTTGAAAAAAGTGTATTTATTTTGAAGTGCTCAATTTTAACAAAAATCAAAGAGATGAGTTATAAGACGCAAAACAGAGTAAATACATTTTTTTTCTTAAAAAAATATTGAATTTTATGTATAAAAGTTAGCGTGGGGTCTTTTGGACTCCTGATGACCGTAACGGGTTAAATATAATTTAAAAAATTTAGAAAAGATTTTAAAAGTGTTTTTGTATTAATAGTTCTATTATCAATAAACCTTTGGCAGAGGAAACTGTACTGTTTCACATCATAGAAAGAGAAAAAAGCGTGAAAAAATATGCATAAATCTGTTTAAAGTTTTTAAAGATAATATACATTCCAAATTATTTTACATTAAAACATGCACGTGCTATGAACGTTATCTTTTTGGAACAATTTTAAAATATGTTCTGTTTCGTTTTTCTCTCAATAAATTTAAATCGCAATGAATTTCTAGAGAGAGAGAGAGAGAAAACGCGATTTTTCTCTGTTACTTAAAATTTTATGTTACTTTTTATACATTTCGCTGAGTTCTATTAACGTTTCTCTGTTAGAAGGTATGAGAACACGCATGAAATTCCGCAACAACCGACGGTAAACGTGTCTTTTACTTGAACACGTGACAATAATTCCGCCTGGGAGAATCGCAAGTTTGTGTCCTCGTGTCGCGTTAAAGCCAGCACATGTATACGTGCGTGAGCGCGAAGGTCCTAGAAGCTGTAGCGTGCGACACACGTGACTGGCTTGCATAACGCAGCGCCTATTGTAATGCGCAATGACAACGTCGTGTGTTAGCTTGGGTTCGATCATGGTGGTGTTGTTATTGCGGCTGCCCGTTGTCGGGTCTCGCTGGAATTTCGCGATAAGGCAATTTATATCGAATCAGAAAGCGAATCGTGTCGTTCGCTACAATCGATCTCTGAAATATTGTTTAATCTTAAAAAAATTTACATATTGAGATCCAATGAATTTCATACTCTACCCATTCCTAAAACGATGCGAAATTTATCTCGTGCATTCCTTATCATGAAATTTTTTTTAATACCTATCAGATCAAAGAGCTTTTTTATTAAAACGGTCTAAAATGAAGTATATTTTAGTTGTGAGAAAAATTCATATTATTTTGACGAATAGAGCTGGATGAATCTTCCAGCACAAAAGTTCCTGTCCTTGCATAAAGTGAACAAAATTATGAGTATTAATTGATATGATATGATAAAAATTTAAAAATTAATAAAAATAAATAAAAAAAATTAATTCTTAAAAAATTTAAATGTTGTTACAGGTATAGGAATACAAGCGGAAGAAAAAGTGGAGCTTGGAATTCAACGGAAAACAGAGGTACAACAGAATTTTATTCTTTCAGAATCTATCTCTTCGATTTAAAAAAAAATTACTTTAAACGCATTTTCGCATTTGATAGCGAGAGTAAATCGCACAAGCGAATCGGGTAGTCAATCGCTCAATTACTTTTAATCTTTCGTGCACACGACGCCTATGCTTCCGCTGGATAATATCGCGTTATAGGTACGTACGTACGTAATGCTGGGGGTTATTATTCTCTAGGAAACGACGACGATGAAGCATGAAAACTTAACTGGACCATAAAGGACCGGCGCGCGGTTGGAAACGTTACGAGCTTCTCTATTCGCGAATCGTCGCGCTTCACAGACTGCTTTTCATGAGCAGCGAACGAACGGCTCGCGATCCACTGACCACAAACGAAAACGGTATTCTCCTTCGCCCGCGCACTATGGTTAGCGATAAACCCCAAGGATGCGCGTGGCGCGATGCATACGGTCGAATAGTCCGCGATGAGAGCCACGCGAAATGCCGGCCGACAATATCGAGAACGACCTGCTGTTTCGGCATCAAAACAACGTTGCACGCGATCGTCGCAACACGCGCCATCGTACCCCCGTATAGTAATAATAACGGCGACATCGTTGCCAGTGCAGTTTTGTAAGCAACACGACCGATAAAAGTATCGTATTCGCCGTAACATTTTTGTCGACAACTCAATTATCTCACGACATTACGTTCTTGCGAAGTAATATTGTAATGAAAAGATTCTTACATCAAAGACGAAAATTTTCACTTTATTAACATACTAATAAATAATGTAATATTATCACATCTGCGCGTTTTAATTAAATTTTGACGTTGATGAAAAATGAACCAGTATCACTGAAATTAAGATTAAGTATTTTTTGAATATCTTAAATCGCATTCTTTTTGGTCCATAAAAATGCACATAAAAGCGTTTTAAAAAAGATATTTGTGCTGCGAGTGTTACATCGTTCTATGTTTTGTTTAAAGTGCAAGTGCTGTAACGAATTAAGCATTTTAATCAATTTTCTTCAGCAACGACAAAAGATATAATATCTTTCGTCTTTGCCAGCATCACTTTATTGTACCAGTAGATTTCTTAGTCTCTTACGCGAACGAGAATTGAATTGTTGCCGCGTTATTGTACATATTGCGCGGCGTTATAGCCTTTGGAATTGGGTCAAACAGTTAACGATCGGTATCCAGGCTACGAGTCAAGCCCACCTACGCGAATGCAGGCGTCGTTCTATCAACACGAAAGATAATCGCTTTTGGCGGAAGATTCCCGGGCGCATCATCGATTACCAATATTTTCCACATTCCATGAAAGAAAATAATTAACTTTATAAACCACAAGATTATGGGACCGAATATTATGAGATTTAATTCAAAGAACATTTGGCAATGGGGTGTAACTTGTTCTTAAAACGCTTATGAAAGCGTTATTCCCAGGAAAGCGGTGAAATTAATTCTGTGAGATACATTTGCATCGTTTCTCATCATGTAAATGATGACGAGAAACTTCAGACTTTTAAGAATCTTGTAATATACATATATCGCAGCTATAAAATTTTCACTTACGGAAATATTCATTTTTTTGTACATGATCGTGGTACGAAAGCTTTCAATATTTTTTTCAATATCCATTTCTAATTTATCATTTCGCATGAAATACGACGAAGGAGGAGATATTATTTTTAATAAATAGATACGAAAAATTTCCCTTCATCAATATAACTTTCTAAACAATTGGCGTTTAATATATCTACCGAAATTCAGAGATACGTGTCGAGAGTTGAAATTTCTATTCGACGAAGGTCGTAGGTAAATGGCGGAGGTTGAGACAAATCGGATGGTTATCAGAGATGGTAGAAAGAGAATGAGGCGAGGAGAGTGTTATACCTGGGGCGTCGACGGTCGACCGCGACGGTTGGAGAAATTAATATAAATCTCATTTCCTCGGTACGGATACCACCAAGTATTGTCTTACGTGTTTCATTCTCCTTCCTCTCCTTCTTAACCCTGTGCAATTCAAGTATCTACCTCACGATTTCGTAAGATCAAGGGAAAGGATTTACGATTAAATTATGCTGATTTAAAATGAACCAACTGCATTAAATTTGCAAATTAATTTGGAATTGTTGTACATCGATAAAGTCATAAACTCTTGGTAGGATTGCGCAACATTTTTTAAATAATGCGAATTGATTTATAGACGCGCGAACGGTAGGCGAGGGAATGCGCAACGCGATTAAATCAAAATCACAAATACAACAAAATGATACTTTTGATTAACTACTCATCGATTACGGCAGAATCGTATGCCGTGTGCCATACGGTACGGGGAGCGATAGGAGGAGACTGCTGATAAGAGCGGTGGCGACGCACGACACGGTAAATAAACGTACGATTAATTAACAACAACACACGCCACCGTTGCGCCCGCGCCGCGGTCCGCCGTCGGTGCCACGGTAAATCAGCGGCGACGAGAATATAATAATTGAGAATCGACGCGTGGAACACACTTGCACCTAATTGATATATCGTCAAGTTTTTGCCGATCGCATTGTGATTTATCGTGGATGTTTCCACGGGAGAATGTCCTGTGTACCGTTTACGCGCGTTCATCGGTCGTTTACGCTACTAGAATGGATTCGTTTTCCCTGTTTCCCCTCGGTACAGGGAAATGGTATTTTTCCGAGGGCTGCAGCCCGCGCAAGATCACCGCGTCTCTCGCTTTATAAATCACTTTCTACGCGAAACGCGAAATTGTTTCGCGCGGAAATCTACACGCTCCTATTGTAGATTGATTCCCCGAGACAAGCGCTTAATTAGTGTTTCGCAATTAATTCAACGCATATCGCATCCCTCATCCGCCAACTATGCGATAAAGTGTGATTAACGCCAACGCGTCATGTAATAGCCAATTAAATCGCCGATCAAACTGCTTTTTAAATGAAATCTCATTTCATTTCGTTTCAACGTTTCACACGTTTCTCTTTGTGTCGTTACCTCGTCTAACTATTGCCATAAGCCAATATGTTCTCGTAGAAATTTAGTATTATTGTATATTGTATATACATCAATTTCATTTAGAACCAGATGTGGGAAGGAACTTATTCACGTATATCATTGAATGAATATCCGCGGAGATACAAGTAAATGCGGCGGCGCACTTGCGAACAAAATACTGTAAATGCATTGAGAGTAAATGCACAACGGCACAAATATAGGTCTTACCACGGTAGGAGAGTACAGAGAAGGCATGGAGCTTGCGTTTTCCACAACCCCCAGGTGCATCAATGGTCCTGTGGCAATGCCGGGTGGAAGCAGATGAGCCAGAGGAGTCAGAGGAACTGAGAGAAGTGGCGAGAGGGGGAGGGCGGATGGTAATATAACGCGAGGAATAGAACTCGGTAGACTCGGTTAATTAACGAAACCCACATGGGACAGGCCCGTGCTATGTCCAGGCTGCCATAGCCGCCGCTACCGCCGCCTCTTCCTCCTCCTCATCCTCCTCCACCACTTCCTCTTGCTCTTTCACCATCCTCTTGCGTCCTATCCTCTCGCCATCTCTTCTATTTGGTGTCATCCCTTCTCTCTGTTGCCCCCTATTTCCACCCGTTGCTACGAATGTACTTGTAGGGTTGTACGTAAATAACTGCACACCCCTATTCGCCTTATTCGCCTTTGAATACGACGACAACGGGTGAACGGGGGATGACGGGGGGATTAAGTTCCGGCTGCATAGCGGAAAAGGCCGGCGAAGAAGGAGAAAAGACTCTGTTCAGTAGCTCGTAATTAAAAATATTCTCGTTTATTCCCGATTATTTTCAAAACCACGCGATCCGTGCACTTTGCGTTCTCCGTACCATGTTATCCAGATATGGAATGCGGATAATTTGTGCCGGACAGAAGTCCGGGGGTCGTGCCCGAGAATTTCTGACGAGCGCTTAGGCACGCGATATAACGTGCACGGTATGATAGTTCCGGCGACGATCGGGATGTGACTAAGTGAAAATGGATAAGCGGATACCGTAGGTTAAATAGAAGCGCGATACCATCTTTTTCTACCTTCCGCGCTTGAAATTTCATTTTGTATAATCGAAATAGAAACCATATCGAATTCTAAATATTTTAATTAATATTCATGAAAAATTTTTTTTACAATTTCCAATGTTACTATGTCTATTGTTTGCGCGAAATGCGCTTGGCAAAATTGACGTATAAAAAAATTTAAATAAAATTATCACGTATATATAAAATAGATTTTATCTCTCAAATTTGAAAAATTGCTCTATGACAAGTATTATATGCAAAAATTTTTTTAATTAAGATGATCTATCTATTACAGTTTGTGAATATAAAACATGCGATAATTTTTTAAAGAACTGTTAAAAATTTGGGTTTTTTTTTACAGTGTGCAGAATGTTAAACTAAATACTGGAGAGCTAAAATTAGTCCTGTCAAAATTTTTATAAAATTGATATATTTTATATCTGATAAAATTCGCTACTTTAGATATCTGAAACAAACTCGTATTTGCTTAAAAGAATTAAGAATCGATGAATGTATCACGATGAACGGAACAATTATTTTTTATACTCCTTTTTCTACGATGTGAATCAGTGACTACTACTTCACATTTACTTTCGCGCTCTTCCTCAATCGAAATTTAATTCCCTACAGGTCGAATTAAACGAAACGTCAGTGAAGCGTCTATGTGACGTTCCACGTGGTCGAGGACGACACAGAATTGTTACCCCATTCTAGCAATTGCGAGAGAGAAAGAGAGAGAGAGAGAGAGACGGAAGTAATAGCAGATGGGTACAAAATAAACAGCGAAACATTCGTACGGGACAGTCGAACGGATAGATGGGCAAACCGACGGGGTCATGTGGAACAGGATAGCGTCGCTACTGTCTGAAAGACGAACGTCCTTCAATTATCCGTACGCAGTACCGCACATACTCGCCGTAACGAGCCCTTGCAGTAAAACATGTCCGTACTAAACGTTTCTCGTGATGTGCTGTTTAAATTGTGCGCGCAATATAAATTTCCAGAATAGAGAACCGTTCCATCGTGCTTTTAAACCATAGCATCGTACCCACTATATTTATGTTTTTTATTTATAATTTTGTTATTTTGCTAAAACAGCAGTCAAAATATTTTTATATACAAATATTTATACGAAGATAAATATTATTGAGAATAGATATATGTAAAAAACGAAATATCTAATACAAATGCTCTTTTATAATTTTTTTATTCTTCTACGATATATCCTTCTGTATATCACGTTAAAGTAATAAATTATTTTGAAAAACTCGGTTTTGTTACGCAGATTTTTATTGCCCAGAAAACACTTGGATATATTTTTTCATTGTGGGTGGGTATATTACTCTTACGAGCGATAAACTCTAGCGTCATTTCACCAGAGAACGAAACGGTCAAGGAGACGTGAATTATGAGGTCACGCAGTGTACTATGTCATACCTATAAATCGTCATTTTCGGATTTTGTAAGTCACGATCCCATAAATAAATCCATAGTACTCTTGGCAACTCGCTGGTTTTTTTTTTCAGCGACAGATTTGCGGGAAAACACAATGCATGTTATATATTTGTTTAACATAGTGTATATCATTTGACTTGTATTTTCACTTGTTTCACTTGCATAGACACATATTTTTCTTATCTAAATTCTTATCTGCATTGCGCTTTTGTTATGTAGATTTTCGACTGCATTGGCCATCGTTGCCAAATCTTGTCATCACCAAAATCTACTATGTCTATAATTTAAAATATCAGAAACTATACATGGAAAGAATTGTTTTGTATAAATTAAAGTTATTAAAGTCATATACGTAATTGTATTAGTTCCTTTCCAATTGTATTTTTACTACTCGCTACTTTTTAATTGGATTAGTTCAAAAAACGAACTGTGATATAATAATAACGTATAGCACAACGGATACAATTTTTGATCCAATCCATTCAATAATTTAACGAATAAATTATGAATAAAAATTTATAAACTTTTAATTGGTTAATATAATATAGAAAAATAAAGATATAAGCTATATAATTTTTATTTTCCTAGATTGTGAGCTATTTTATCTCGTAACTCCTAACTGCATATATCATTATAAAAACATTGGGGCAATAGATGTGTGTCACGGTATACAAATAAAATGTACTGGCTAGGCACGTAGAGCGGGGAATTCAAACGTACTAACATTGTCGCGTACATCAACGTGTATCACACGCAGGTAGAAGGAGCCTAGGGAAGCTCAAGAAGTAACACGAACGTGTGGCGAATAGAAAGACAATGGAGAATGACAGACGCGCAACGTGGAGAAGACCGAGCGAGACCTGACGGGGATTCACGAGGCACGTTTCACCTTTGGAGTTTGTAGGTATACGCCGAGCCTCTTGAAAGCACCGTCGAGTTCGCTGTTCCCTCCGAGGCTCCCTCCGCTCTGGTCGAGGGTTGAGCTTCACTTCGGAGAGCTTAAACCGAAAACATAATCAAATCTCGCTGAGAGCTGCCGCGGTGCAAAGTTACTAATTGCTTAATTTCCCTCGCTCCACTCCAGTCTTCTTGTCTTCCAGCATGCTCCTTCGATACTCCACCTCTTTTCGTTCTTCGTCTTGGACTTGTCTTACCCTCTCGAGCTCGCCTCTATTTTTTCCATCCTTCTTCTTATCAAAATATGAAGAAGGATGGATTTTGATATCGCGGTTTTATTTCTTTACGTACTTTTTCGTTTCCTACTTTTTGTTCTCCATTTTTTGTTTTATCTACCTCAATGTGTGTGTAAACCCTGCGCACAATAGAGGAATATTAAATATGAGGAATAGGAATTAAAACTTTAAAATCAGTTTCCTCAATGAATATTATAGATAAATAATAAATTATGTTGTAAATTGTACAACACATATATATTATCTTATTCGATTGTGCGTTACGTTTAATATTCATTAAGAAAACTGATTCTAAAATTTCTATTTCTAATATTTAAATATTTCTTTATTGTGCACAGGGCCTTATATTGTTTGTAATGCTAATATATTATATTCAATTATTAATTTCTATTTTAGTTTATATTTTAATATATTTTAATATTTAACACTATCACACTTTGTTCCAAGTATCTAATAAAATGCTAGAAATTTCTTATTGTAAACAATTGTGTTTACGCGTGGATTGATACAGCTTTCTATAGAATATATATTACTGAGAGATATAAGACAAGTTGCAGAAAGATCGCCAGAGGCAACGCGTAGTAGTTTCCTCTGTCTGTAGGAGGGAAATTGCATGTGAGGAAGAACGTTGTCGCCTGTCGCCAAGTGTTATTCTACCTCTCTTACACCGGTTTCTCATCCTTGTTCATTCTCTATTCTATTTCGCGCAAGTTTCTTATTGTACCACAAGGCAATTCTTAAACAGCGGAAAAATAAACAGATTACGCTACTCCATTCGTGATACAATGTAAATGTAATTTTAAATTGCAATAAACAAATTATTTATATAGCAATATATGTATAATATACAGATGTAAGTTATCTCAAATTCTTATGCATCTTAAAAAAATAATTGACTAATTTTTCAATTATAAATCTTGTCGACAAAAACTTATTTAGAACAAGGAAGTAATTTTATCACATGCTTAATTTCCAGAAAATCTTTGATATATTCATTCATTATTTCAATTTTTGAAAATTATAAATTTATGCTTATGAAACAGATTTAAGATGCGTGTTGGCGTATTCTCTCAGTGCACAATAGTCTTTGGATGTCATTATCCATTATCCATTATTAGAAATACTATCGCGATACTTATATCTTTGCGTCATTATAATAAACAACCTAAAGACTCAATGGAAATACTTCCTGCATACTAAATCGTTACCGAGCTTACGGTACATGAAGTCCAGGCAATCGATCTGCTGAAGGGCAACGAATCGTGCAAACGCGATTTCATGCGAAACGAGCTCCGAAACTACCCGTCACGTTTCGCGCAGAGAAATTCACATCCTCACCTCACTGTTCGCTATTCACGAAACAAGAAAAATTTTAAAGTCAATCTCCGATTCGTATTAAACACTCAGCTGACAAATTTAAAAATCCTTGAATTTTCATTTTTAATTGCGATCAAGGATTATTCTGCATTTTCATCAAGCATATCTAAATATTTTTGCAGAAATGTGCCTGCAATAAACAGGAAAGAAAATAAGGGCGCAAGCAAATACATGCGTTAGCAAACGTCTACTGAATTAAAGTAAAATATGTGACACAAATGTTCGCAGCGTTGTTATAAAGCGTCCAAAGACGTACAAATTACAATGCGGTTTTCCGAGGCGTTTATTAACGGCGTGGCGTGAGCACCTTCCCACTTACGAGCAGGCAGCCGTAACGTTCTACGACGAGGGAGAGGGAAGGGGGAGTTAACGCAAATTTTCCACCTTAACGTTTGTCTTAAGAAGCACCTTGCGTTTCTTTCGTCGCGAAGGTACTACCGCGCCATCGAATAAATTTCAAAATGCCGCGGTAGAAAGTATAGACGCGAACTTCCCCGCTCCGTAACGGTAATACCATCTCGGAATATACGAGGCAAAGCAGAACGTGAATTTTACTGCCGAGCTTTTCCTTAAAGCCTTGTTATATTTCTTTTCGTAAAGCAAAAAAATAAAGGAAATGAGGAGAGAAGAAACAGGCAAGATGGACAAAGCAAAATACAAGAAGAGAAGAGAGAGAGAGAGAGAGGAAGAGAGAATTGACGAAGTAATAGCTACAGACCTCGTATTCGTGTACCATCCCGCCCTCGATATACACGTTTCGAGCCACCAGAGTAATCGATCTGTCGGACGATACTCGTGCCAATGAATCGCTCGAGCGCGATTTCACGCGAAACGAGCTCCGAGACCACCCATCACTTCCCGACAGAGAAGGGAACCTTCGACCGTGCAGGTCACCTTCGGTGAAGGATGGTCCGTTCGATCGCGATAAAATGATCCCTCCACCCAGCTTTTGGCCGATTTAACAAATCGTCCCGATCCGGCGCGAGACCTTGCTACGAGCTTCTGGCTCGCCTCTCGTTCTTCGCCGAGAAAACGAAAGAAAAGAAAACTGAATCGAGGGTACTGAGTTTCAACTGTATATATATCGGCACATACCGAAGCGAATTTCAAACGAATATTCACATACTTTTTATCATTTGAGCATTGCGTCATCAGTCTTGATTTTACAACTTCTGCTCTTGCATCATTTGCAATCTGAGGAAATATTAATAATTTTATATAATTTTATATTATAATAATATAAATTTTGCGCGTATTATATATATATAATACGCGCAAAATGTATATAGTATTCGGAGTAACACTTTCGATTAAGAAAATTTGCATTTTTCAACACGAACGATTTGGTAAACAACGCTCAATTGATTCTTCTAGATTATTACCTCTGCAAAAAATAGATGATAAGTCTCTGAGAAACGACGGCCGTACCATGCGGGTGAAAATGTAATAAAGAAGACATTCGAATGAAATAAATCTTCGATCTTTTACTTTTACGACACTCGAGCCTTTTTCGTAAGGAAAAAAAAGACAAAAGGTCTCAATGGTCACGTCCAAATGTGAAACACTCTTTCCCAAGAAAACTTAAATCGACACCGAAATTTAAAAATCCTTCTGTTATTCCTTTTATTTGTTTCGTATGTTGTGTAAGCGGAATAAAGTCGAGGTCCTTCGAGAGCAAGGGAAAGAAAAGCTTTTTAAAAGTTCAGGGTCTAATAAAGAATGAAACTAAAGTACTTTTGAACATGTTAAGTTAATACTGAACGATATATTTCTTTGCTTTACGATACGCATGGAGGAAATAAAATAATATAATAAATAAAAAGCCAAAAATCTAAATAGATTTTTCCGCAGTCTCTTCGAAATAAAAGTATTTTAAGATATGTAATATCTAAATTATTTTGCATATCTCGCAAAAAATTGAGACAAGTTTTTATACGTAATATGTTTTAATAAAATAAAATTATATTAAAAGAAAATTGATTAAAAAAGCACAGTTATTATATCTTCATTTTTTAATAATTTTCAAACCATGTATGCATATATTTCTACTGACGCACGGTATTATAGTAATTGAGGTAGAAAGTGCGTACGAGATTATCTACTATTTTTATTCCAAAGATGGTATAGGATAATTATCGGCAAAGACGTCACTACTTTTATCTGCATTTTCGTTCTCTCAGTCACTTTCAGTTAAAAATTCTTAAGAATCCATTTAGTCATAGAAATTAAAAAGTATTCTTATCTAGTCCTCTTTGTAACCCTATTCGTACTATCATAATAAGATAAAATTTGATCATTTTAAAATAGTGGGAGATCTTTGTATAAAAAATTCTACGAAATTTTACGAAATTAAAGCCTGCATAAAAAAAATCTTTTATTTGTAAGTATAAAACCCAATTTTATAAATTTTCTATTAATGAGAGTAAAGAATTTATCTCTTCTATTCATGAAAAGGGAAAAAAGAGAGAATCATAAATAAGTAAATTACATTTATACAATTTTAATTTTTAAAATAATTAACTTTTGTATACCAGTATCATAGTTTGATAAAAATTTGTCTGCAATAGCACTGTAAACACTAAAATATTTTGTATAACCAATAGTTATTACTTTTACATCTTTTTTTTAATGTGTAATACTACTGCATCTATTTCACATAGTATATGATAATAATTAGTTGAATCACGGTAACAGTTTGACGGTCTTTTCACGTCTGACAAACTGCGTCTCATGACTATAATCATAAGGCGGAATCTTATCGGACTGGCTTAGGTATTATAACTAGAGGTAATATCGTTAGTGGATGATGCTTTCGGACATACCAAAAAGTCCTCAAGAGACATAGAAACGAAAAGAAGAAAATGCCAAGTTTTCAAGTGCCCGTTAGCTTCTACTACCATCTACTACTACACTCGGCACTTAACTCTTCGATGTAATCGGCCATTGAAGACGGTGATTTATATCTCGTTATGCTCTACCGCGAGCGGGGAACACCCTTTGTTCGGCCCATGGGGAAAAGTGGCCTCCTAAGATACATTTTGTGCTCCCTAATCTGCGTACTACGGGACCTTTCTTATCTCACGGTCCTTTTCTACGTTCCTCACTCCGCCTTCTTGCGGTCTTTGGCCGTCTTACTCTTATTTCGCGTCTTTCTGTTTCCACGGCCGTTTCCCGAAAGGATCGTCGAGAGACCCGAGGAATCCGCCTCTCGTTCCTTCCATGGCGAGAGAAACAAACGAAACTCGGGGAAATCGTCTTTGCTATAGCATCACGCCTCCCCCTCGCCTTCCGCCGTTTGCCACGCTCCTACGGTTTCTATGCGGCGAATTCGTTTTCCGCGGGAATGAAAGAGAAGCTCTCCGAGACGACCAGTACCGAAATGAGAAAATTTCTTTACAAATATATGTCTTTTCGGCTTGCTTTCTATCTATGAGAGATAGAATCTATCCCGTTATATAAACGTGATGAGAAGACACTTTTGCGTGCAACATACAGCACGATGCACGAATCATAATGGAGAATATATAAATACGTATTACATATATGTATGTACATATATAACTTCATTAAAACAGATAACATTGAATATAATATTTAATATTAATAAAAATATATACTCAGAAATTATTTCATCAAAGCATATTGTAAAATATATTTTATAATGTAATTTTATAATACAATTTCTGCGTATTTTTATGAAATATTTATTATATTCAATATCATCTATCTTCATGAAATTAATTTTATTCCTTGAGTGAATTAGTTGGTATTTCCTGCCGTTTCATCTTCCTCCCTCGTTGCAACTAGAATACCTTGAAACACACACTACATTCGGGTAGCGGTAATTCGGGTAACGACGATGGTGGCGCGCGGCGGTGGCAGTCGTGAATGAAGACAGGGAAGAAAAGGAGCCCTTGTTTATACGACTACGAGCCACGAGGAGAGCTCGCCCTCGAAGAAAACTCGATATCCTTCCACACGCCTCGATTCCGATCTCCTTTGACCGTTCGCTTTTACGTACGTACGACTTCCGCGCGGGCGGCCTCGCTGCAAACGAGTTTTCGAGTTCCTCCCTTGTGGGTAAAGGGGATCGAGAAATTCCACAGGTTGTCCCTTCCACGGCAAATGCCTGTGTTTGTTCCTTTCGTTTGGTCCGGCGCTTATCGGCCGTATCGTTGGCTCGAGGCAATGCTTGTTCGAAAAGATCAAGAAACCGGTCGTACGCTCGCGAAAATCCCATTTTCTCGACCGGTGCGCGGCGCGACGCGGCTCTTTGAATCCGAACTTAGTGAACCGTGAGGCTCTTCCACTCTCTCCTGTATTTAAGGTCATTACGACCGTTGACCCGACAGCTTAATTTGGTCATTACTACTCGTATTAGCTAACTGAACCTCCTTTCTTTTTTTATAACTTGCGCTGTGATAAAGCCTCACTTGACAAAATGTGTGTTAATCAATTCGCGCGATCTTTATGCAGTAAATATACTTGAGAATATTACTTGAGAAATGGCGTTTCTTTATTCATTTCTTTATTCATTGCACTTCAGAAATGTTGATTTCAATGCAATGTTTTTAAAAACAACCCATCGCGCGAGTCTTTGTAAAAATCTCAAGGTAACAATATAAAATAATGTATTTATTTTCAAAGCGGCAAGAGAAGGGAAAGAGGTTATCCGCCATAGAATACTCCGCAGGTGCCCCAAAGAATTGGTTAAACGCACGCTGGCTTTATATTCAGTGAATTCTTGCGGCAACCACGGTACATATGTACTCGCGCGCGCGCGCGCAGCTCAGTTCAATTCGGCTCGGTCGTTTCTGGAAGCGCGTTAAGTGCACGTAAGCAAATGCTTCCCCCTTCTCGAGAACGTCGTAAGGTTTACGTTTCGGCCCCTCCGTTTGCATTCCGCCGCGTGGCTGAATATTCCACGAAAGAACCCACCCCAATCTACCGTCCTGCTCAGTCCCCGTCGCGTCCCGCGGACGTTCCTTGGAAGCCACCGAGAAGGGAGGATCCTCAGAGACGTTTGAGAGGCCGACGCTGCGCCGCGGCGAGGGTTGAGCGCGTGCATAATTCAGTGATAATGTTGTGAGTACGCTCCGACCGCCGCCGGCGCCGGCGGCGGAGTCGCGTCTTGCGTTGCATTGCGTACTACACGATCCGTCCGAGTTCCGGACCGACGGAACTTGCCACTATTATTATTATTTACCTCGCACGGGTGATGGCACTTTTATGACGGTTGTGTCTCTGCCGTTAGCAAAAACATTTCGCCACAGTTGACAACGATCGGTTGGCAAAACGCTCAAAAAGCGACACGAAAAGGCAGACTTACGAATTTGTCAAACATATTACAGTTTTCCTCATTTTTTTCCAAAAGAGGGCGAAATTCGGAAAATCCATAGTATTACGTAATTGATGTTAATTAATGCAGATTGTATCTGAAGGAGTCTGACAAGGAACAATGCATTGAATCGAGGACAACGAGCAAGAGCTCGACAAAAGAGCTGGGGCGACGCGACGCGACGCGACGCGGCGGCAACTTGTCCCCTAAATAAGAGACTGGATCCCGGCTGGAGAGAGGTACTCGATGGAAAATAGAAAGCTACTACTGGCAAGCCGATAGCCGAACGAGCTTGTGAAGCGGGCTCGTAGCGGACCATTGAGATGCAACCCGATGTGAATCGTTAATTTAAGAGGAGAGAACTAGTTTGACTTAAACATTGACTCGACTGAGTTAACGCGGGACTGGCTTAGAGGCAGTACGGTCGCGTATGTACTTAGCCTTGCATGGGCGAGACTCTCTACCGTGCAAAGAGGAACCGCTGCCGTGCGCGAGAGGAAATGAACGAGGAAAGCTGAAACACGAGAGAGAGAGAGAGAGGGAGAGAGACGGTCGACATGTACAAGTTCAAGAGAGAGAGAAAACCGCGCAGGCAACGGAAATAGAGGATGTTGCGAGCAAGCTGTCGTAGACACGTAAAGTAGAACCCGTATCTGCAGTCTGACAGGCCGACTGCAAACATTTAGCTGCCAAAGCTGCCTCGAGGAGACTTTCATATTGTTGTTACTACTTAACCGCTACTTGTTACCGTTACTTACGGCTTCGTAGCTTCGTTAGCACGCGAAGGACTGTTTCCCCAATTAAAGCATGCGAACGCGCAACTGCTGCTTAGATACGAAAATTACGTTAACGTTAAAGGAAATAATATATTTCGTCGGTCTATTATTGCGTACGCTTGCGTCGCGTCGCGAACATCTTGGCTGCATATCGAATAAAAGTTTATGTCGAATGTTATGCAAGTCTAAACTAACATTAAGGACTAAAAGAACAGAAATGTTTCTTTAAGAAACTTCTATCTGTCTCGTTATCGCAAAAGTTTTTAATGAAAAAGACTACATGTAATCGAACATAAAGTTACACACAATTCGTATTATCGTATTCTTAAGTTAAATGAGTTAATTTAGTTATTCTGAGCAAAAAAACAATGTCACATAGCAACAACGGGCAAAGTTAAAGTTTATAATGACTATCAAAACTTGGATATCTCTCTCTCTCTCTCTCTGCCTCTCGATCCGTCTCGCTCTCTACGATTCTTCGATTCCAGCAGAATCGCAGAAACTAATCTACACATCTAATGAATCGCCGTGCCATCTGCTCGCCTAGAATCATCCTAGAACATTCCCCAAGAGGAGCCACAGGCTTATATATGTATAATTGCATGCCGCAATAACGCACGCGGTACGAACGAGGTCTGCGGTGCGGCTTATTCTAATAATCGCACCTGTTTGAAATTAAAGTCCGGGTTTGTAATTAACGTCACGTCGCGCGGTCACGGACGGCGGGGATATATATACGCGGATAATCGCCATAAAATTACGGCAAGTTTACGCAAGAGCGACGTGGAGTGGGAGGACAGTGCCAAAGGACAGCGAAATGCACGCGGAGTAGAAAGGCTCCCGCACCGAGTGCCGCCGAGTGACCGAGGGTAAAAGGACGGAGGCGGCTGAATTTAATAAGTCGTAATGCCGGCGCGCCATTCTTTCGCGTACGCCTTCTGCCGTGGATAATGCGCTTGCTTTCCCTGCTGCAGTCGTTCCCTCGCGACTTTACGGCATGGAAATTCCGTGTGGATGGGGACACGTTACTCCAGTTCCCCGGAACAAACGCGTGACCCAATTCGACGTACGAGTCGGGAATTACCTACGTGGTGCAAAGTAATTCGTGAAACGATGCAGAAACGACAATGGCGACACACACGATGGCGATACAATACAAAGCCGTTAACCGTTAAAACTGCTGTCAACACGAAAATTGCACTGCAACTATTCCTCGCCACAAAAAAAAAAAAGAAAAAAAAGAAAAAGAAAAAGTTCGGCCATGTAGCTAATCGAGCAAAAGAAAAGTTAAATAAATTATTCAAATCAGTAACAAAGGATTATTTTGTTTGTTTTATCTGACTAAAATTAATGCCTCTCTATATTATTATAAAATTAAAAAAAGTTTTTAATTTTTTTAATACAATAATATTCCGTAAATTTTGCGTGGTAAACTCTGTGTTTGAATGTTTTATCATTTAACGTTTTTTCCCCTCCAAAAAGAGGGAAAGAGAGAATGCAGCATGCAATCTCTGAGAAAGTTTCGTGTTTTATCAATAGTTAGGAAATCAGATTACCGTAACGACAGTTTTCAGTTCTACCGCATTGTTTTCATGATAACACGTAATCTCTGTACCTAAGATAACGAAAAATCACGCAGGTGGAAGCGAAATAATCGAAATTCGATCGATGCGTAAGTCAGCAGTGCGGAAAGTGAGATACACAGAGCGAAACAAGTAAAAAAAAAATACGTTATACCCAAGACCGTGTTTCACTGCCAATCTATTGGTAGTCGCAAGTGGATATATAAAAGTAACGAGAAAAAAAGCAAAAGTTTTTTTAATACCAAGTACATTACGATAATTTTCTAGTTAAAATAAACGACGAGATTATTTTGCACATTCCCCGTGACCCAATTTCACAGTAAGTCGCGATTCATCAAAAACTGCGAAAGTTCTTGAGAGGAAATAAAGTATGCGCGGTGATACGAAAAATTATTGCGCGGAGGAAACTTTACAAGAGGAAATATACGCCGAGATCTTTGAATAGTACGTGTCACCTAAATTTTCCTCTTTCGCGAAAATCTGATTAATTCCGTGATACATCTAGTTCCATACATACAATTTAACATCCGTATTAATTTAATTACGTCGACACGCGTAAATTGCAGATGCAAATATAACTTCAATTTTTTATTCCGTAGCAACGCGACGACATGCATACGATATATATAATAACCTAAAATTAACATTTCTTTTTAAATTTCTAAAAATTAAGCGTCTCTTATAATTTTCCATGTGCAGCAATGTATGCACATATTACAATTTCATATAGTATAAAATAACTTGGTTCGTTTTCGTTTACCTTGTTAAATGAAAATTTATTTTGTCGCGTGTTGTTGCAATCATTTAAAAACAACAAATTGCAAATGCATTTTCAAAAATTATTATACAAGAAAATTACTATAAACAATAAAGCATGTTTTATTGCTATTCTTTCACCGAAATATTTTTATACTGAATTACGAAAATTTTTCTATAGAAATATACTGATGTGTTGATTAATTAACATAAACCTACGGCTTACAAACGACACCGACGCCTGAGATGATAAGATAAATATTCAAATTCGAAGGGTTGATCCTCTCCGATTTATATCGTATTCGTTAGAGGAAATTGTGAAAAATACAATGCCTACGTATGCAAGTTAAATATCAGTGGATCGTAAATCTGCCACGAGCAAATAGATTGACGTATAATTTTCATGCCCCGAAAAACTCGTGCACTCACGCAGCATACGGATCTGTGTGCACTTTGACATATTTTATTTAAACATCCACCTACACATATGCAGATACGTACTCTAGATGAATTGATGCGAATGTCGATAATATACGTGAATAAGCATTACATTTCAATATTATTATCTTTTCCCTAACTAATATTTTAACATTAGCTTCAGGGATTTACGTTATTCGTAATAATAATTCAAATCTTCAAATGTCTCCGACCAAATTTGAATGTAACAGATCGCGATCTGCTTCTTTAAGTCCTCCCAAAGATCTCTGGAGACTTTTTTAGCTTTTTTACTTTCGAAACGAGAACTGTGCTTTACCATGACAATGCATCGACGAAACCAATATCAATTTTGACTACGAATGTGTAACTCAACGACGATAAACTTCAACTCCAATTTGGCCGCAAAAGTTATTGCTTATGCAACGTGTATACAGATGCCACTTACTTGGAGTAAAAACACGGAAGCGTCGAATGGTAAAACCATCAATCTAGGGAAACTTTATATGATCCGATCGTGAGCTTATGATTTTCCTTTCTCCATTCCTCTTTTCTCGTTTTCTCTGTTACACGAGAGAAAGCAAGAGAGAAAGCGCGATAGCGATATGAAAACACGCGTGATAAAAACACACGAATCGTTCAGGGTATACAAATAAAGACCGAATGATCTTAGAGCTATTTGCCTGTTATTTTTCATACAGAAAAAATATTAATATGCAGGTTGTTTATCGCAACGAAAATGTCGTAAATATCTCAAAAATCAAATAAATTGTCACGTATATGTACACTGAGAAAAAAAAACTGTTAACTGAACTAAATACGTTTAGTTGCATATGAATTACTTAGTTCAAAAGTTAATTTATTTGAGTCAAGTACACGGTAGTAATTCGAATGAATATCTGTAGTTTCTCGAAATGACATTTCTTTGAATTAACAAATGTTTGCTTGACAGCCCGTGACCGCCGCATTTAGTTGAATGAACTAATATTTTTTTAAGTCAACAAATTTTTTTTCTCAGTGTATATATTTATATTTACTTTTTTTGTTTACTTTACTTTCTCCGAACATAGTAAAAAATTTCTTTAACGTCTTTTCGTAACACATTCTGCTTTGCGAGATTATTTTTATGAAAAAATAGTAATTTTCTTGTATAGGAAAAAATTGTGGTATTAACCCTTAACGGTTACTGGAGATCTATGTGACCTTAACGAAAGTTTCAGCTTTTCTCTACGTTATTTCTTTTGGTGCAGTAATTCTTTTTTGCTATCCCTGATGAAAAAATTTTTCTCAAAATTTTACATATAATTTTTCAGAATTCTTCAAAATTTCTATTTTATTTTATAACTTTCTCAGAATTTTTATTCGAATAGAAACTTTTCAGAAATACTCAGAAAGTCTACATCTTTTTTCAGAATTGTTCATATATATTAATTATGAAATATTTTAAGATTTTTAAGACTTTTTGTTCTATAATTTCTGATAAAATATAAAATCTAAAAAAGTTAAAAATATTTTTGAGAAATTATGGAATGAGAAATCTCAGAATATTTCAGAATTTACATGTATGAAAAATTCTAAGAGATGTTGACTTTCTGAGTATTTTTAAAAAAAACGTTCAAATTCGTATAAAAATTATGAGAACACTTTTTTTCCATCAACGTTTGAATTAAAATTTAACAACATGAAATTAATTCATATTTTACACTCAAAGAATTCAGTAATTTTTTTTTACTTGAAACAATCAATAGTTTAAGAACGACAACATTCAAAATCGGAGTCATTCTAACCTCAACGTGACTGTTATGCTTTACTGAAGTGTGACCGTTAAGGATTAAAAAAAGAATAAATAGAACAGAAAGATAGTAAAGTAACAGCAAATACAACTCACCGAATAGCGTAGGCGTGGACCAAAAGCATCCTCCTCTCTGGCTTGATCCGTAACGACGATTCCTGGACGCTTCTCGATGCACTCGTGCCACGGTAAGCTTGCACTGCTTGATCACAACACTGAACACTCACGCGAGTAACGCGAAACGCGCGAAATAATGCGATATGCGTGTCAACACGTAGTCCCGACTCCGACGGAACGCGGACGACGCGACGCGACGCGACGGTGGAAAAAGAGCCGGATTGATAGATTAAAACGACCGTGTACAATTCGTTTGACGCTTAATCACGACGCTCGATCGCGCGATGCAAAACAATGTGTGTGGTGACGAACGAGCTCCTCGGACGAACGATGAGCGGGAGGGGGGG